>JAXQQM020085680.1:0-28552 GCA_034641835.2 Pinus albicaulis | reverse complement strand
ATTGCCAGAGTATACATGCCATTTACAAAATGTCAAGGAACTAGATTAAGAAGAGATATCTCAAAGATCGAATTAAAAAGGAAAATAAAACAATCATCATGATACAAGAAACAAAAATATCAAGTGAAAGAGTTAAGGAAATAGCATCTTCGTGTTGGAGGAGATGTGAATATGTAGCCTTAGATGTTAGATGAAGTGTTTGGGGTTTGGTAATTCTCTACAACCCTTAGGAAATATCCTTCCATGAATGGATATCACTCTCCATTCACTACTGAGAGTAGCAGAAAATACTACGATGTTGGATTTCATCACCAAATAGTGTTTTTAGTGCGGGAATCTATTGTTTTTGTGTGGTTTGATCTCTTAGATTTTATAGGTGTGTGATCATTTGATTGTTTCTTTAGTGACCTTAGGATTTTTTATTGAAATTTTATTTGATTGTGTGTGTTAATCATTTTTAATCGTGGCTGAATTACCAATACAATTGAGTAGGACTCAGGGGAAACCCCCTGAGTATACACCAAGCCAATTAGAAAGACTTAAAACTCTGATATCGCATACTATTAGTAGAACTGGATCAATAGAACAAGGAGAATCATCCGTAATTACTCATCCTGATTTTGAAGTAAATCAACCGCAATTAGCAGAACATACTCCACAACAAATTTCAATTATGATTTAATTGGAGTGGGGTCTCACATTAGGTACCTAAGGTTCCTATAGTCCATACAATGGCCATGGTTCAATGTTTCAAAAAAATCTTAAATCTGCATGGATGCCATGTGAAGAGTATGAAGGGACAGTTCCTGAGATGCCTTTCGTTCTTAAGACCTCAAATTTATTTTGGATTGTAGTTATACACATAAAAATCCTATTACAAAAAACATAAACTCTCATAGACCAATGGTCCCATTGCCTATAGATATTTTCTAGGGAAGAAATGATGCAAATACTAGTATAGATTCTCTATAACTCTAGATCTATTAAGCAACAAAAGGGATAAATATCAAATAACTTCTCAGGCTTAAAAAAATATAGGGTCAAGTGGATCTATGCTAGTTTATATATATTTGTAACATTAAACATCGAATATGAAATACTTTCCATGTTATTTTATCAGTGTCCATGTCTATTACAACGATGTCTCTGCCACCCAAGCTTTAATGCACCTCACTTTCTGTCGGTGCAACTAGAGATCTAAAATGTAGTTAGTTCTATTATTGTTTAATACTTTCAGGATAGAAATAAGTGTTTATTCCCTATATGCTTTTCACGACAAATGAATGCCTTTTAATGTTTTTCCAATTTAGTCTTTTTATAGTGAAATTGAGTACCACATAAAACAGCATGAAAGAGGAGGACAAACTTTTGCTGGCTAGCTTAATTGTTGTATCCGCTGACCCAGATGAAATTGAGCACCAGCTACTTGCCAAGGTATCCCTTCTTATGAAATTAGCTTAATAAGCTTACAGGATGATCTTATATCTTGTAATTGATATGTACTTAGTCTTCTAGAGTGTAACACATGAATTTTATTTTTTTGTTAAATGTAGCTCATTTTCCTGTATTGCTTCCCACTTTTCATTGTACTTATTGGTATGATAGGATGAGAATAGAGCTCATGAAAACATCAGTCAACCTGCACAGGTAAGCGATGGTGAAAATACTTTTTAAAGAGAAGAAGGTGATCAAGAAAGGGTAAGCGATGGTGAAAAAAATTTTGAAAGAGAAGAAGGTGATCAAGAAAGTTTGCTTACAAAGGTCCAAATTCATGCTCAATTAAGGGTAGTGGAGGCTGAAATAGCTGCAGTTTTAGCTGGCCTTGAAATAGTTCAAAGCATTGCAGGCAAAGATTCAGAGAGTTTAGAAGGTGAAAAGTATGAAAATGATCAAGACTTAAGTGAACACAAGCCTTTTGTAGTGGATGGAGGAGTGCTTCAACGAGAATTGGCTACTGAAAGGCTTAGAAGCCTTAAGTAGAAAAGAGGATATCTTAAGGAACAATTGAAAGCTTTTGAGAGAGATGGAAAGACACGAGAACTTGAGGAACAAAAGGTGCTTCTGAATTCAGTGAAGAATAAAGAAGAAACAGTGATCAATAGAACTGGACGTCTGTTGGATAAGCCAACAAGAGGGAAAATGAATAATTTTTCATTGTAGGAGGATGATGAGTTTGATGTGGCAACGTCAGGTCTCATTGAAACTGTAATTTTCATTGCCCTTTTGTCCTGTATTAGTATCAGATGTCTTAAATGCAATACAAATACTTTTGAACTTTATTTTAAAAGAGTAAAATTCAGGGGCAGTAAGCAAAGTTCTATGTTTTCTGTGTTATATCATGCATCTTGAAGATAGTTTTGTACTATAGATAACATAATTTTGAATCTTTGAATGAGACACTTGGCCATTATTTGCTTTGGCAGGAACGTGATAAGCTTATCCGTAAAGGAGTTTTGACACCTTTTCACCAAGTCAAAGGTTTTGAATGCAGTGTTCAAAGGTCTCGCCCAACAGAGGATGATGGGGACAATTTTTCTTTAAATTCTATCTCAAAAGCTTCCAGATCATTATCTACACTCTCAATAGCTCGACATTCAACAAAGTTGCTTGATGCAGCATATTTACCTAAATTGAATCCTCCCACGCATGAATTTCAAAGGCTTAGAAGGCCTATCAATATTCAGAATCCAACGAGGTTGAGAAACTTCCAAAGGATCAAACAAACCATTTAAAAAAGCAAAGAAGACGACCTATACCTGATCAATACTCGAGGAAAGCTGCATCAAGCGATGATGAGCCATGGAATGATTCTAATCACCATGAAATCTATGGCAAGCAGATCATAAATCTTTTGTTTATTTCAAAGCATGTAGGAAATCATCTAGATGATACTATGGTATTTTGAAAATTGATACTTATATCAAAATGAGTTCATAATAAAATTCTTATAATGTTGTAGGTGTGCTTATGTGGCAAACATATAGATCCCTACCTTCTATCATGTTCACATATTCAAATCTACATTACTGGATCTGGGTACCAGGCCCTTGGATCTGTCCAGATCCTGATACTGATACAACTTGGATATAGTCTGAATCCAGCTGGAATATGCATTCATCTTGGAAATTGGTTGGATACATATGGGCTATATTCTGGATAAATCCTCAATCGAATCTCACACAGTGTCCAGTGGAAGAAAAGAAGGAAACAAACCAATAACAATAACTTAACCAAAAAAATGCTATCTTGATTGTTTACATTGATATATTTTAATTAAGTTTTAATATATATATATATATATATATGTGTGTGTTTTGTAGATATTTTCAGCTGTATATATTTATAAATACATATTATAAATAGATTACACAAGTATCTTTACGATAAGTATCAATATAAAAATAAATGTATTTAATTGCACATGGTGTGTGTTGTGTGTGTGGATGTCTTGGTATTTTTTTTCCAAGGAAAAAAATGTAGATTTGTATTCAAGAAGAAAGTTACCTTATGAAGGTTCTCAGAGCACTGATATCAAATAAAAGATGATAAACAATCCAGCAGAAAGAAAGACAAGTTCATCACAATTGTATCCTCAAGAGCATAGTCACCCTAACTCATCACAACCATTGGTGCATTCTGTTCATGTACTTGAAGATCCACGAATAGAATTGTGGATGGATCAATTTGTTGGGACATTTTGAAAACACATGACCAAATGTTCTTGCTGTAAAATCGGATTGACACAGTTTTGGGTAGATGCTTGTAGCTCATTTTGACTTAGTTTTTTGATCTATTGTTGTATAGTGTTAATGTCCTCCAGGGAAAAATCAGTATCATCTCCTTTGGATACCATGGCAATTAATAAAAACTTAGAAAGATCATATGAACATTGTACTAATAATGCATGTCCTTATGCTGCTTGTTGGATCTACCATGTTTCTCCACCCCTACCGAGCAAGCTTCCCACATGCCAAAATGGTGGCTAACATTTGGCTCCAAGTGTCCTTGGAACCACATGAGAACCCTTGAAAGTTGAATCCCATCGAAATGAAAGCTGTGCAAGAAACCAGTGAGCCAATGCAACCATGTAATGATTGTCGGCACAATGAAACTGTCTGTGTTTGATCATGATAAAATAGGGACACATCGAAGCTTGAATGGTCATGTGTTTTAATCTTTGCCGTAACTGTATTAAACCACTTGTGTTCACTTGTTTTTCCTTTTATGAAAACATTTCATAAGAAAAAATTGCATTCACATGCTGTCATATTCTCTAGATCAACCTTCCCTTCATATTGTCTAAATTTACCATATGTATATGCAGTCCAAAATTTCATTTCTCCATTCTTATCATCATCAAAAGTGATTTTGTTCTCAAAAAAATTGAAACTGAAACAATTGATATTTTATTCTTGAAACTTGTTTTTGAACATTTTCTCTATTCCATAGGCACAACCAAAGTCTTGATGAACCCACCAGATTGTACAGAAGACATCAAAATTTTGAAATATATTTTGCTGAAAGTTTCAGAAATACTTACCAACACATCAAAATTTTGAAATATCTTTTGCTGAAAATTTCAGAAATACTTACCAACGTCATATTGAAACAGAGATCTGGTCCATCGAAACTGTAGTGATCCATGGCTTCAACTTTTGTTAACCTTGGGAGAGAAATGGGAATTTCAATCCCCCGAATTTTAATTCCATTATACACCATGTCATGTTCAAAACTTCAACTTTGGAGAGGTCTGACAATTTTTTTCACAAGTGAAAGATCATACCCTGTCTTGTTCAAATCCCATATTTGAACTGTCCTTATTCAACACTTTGATATGCAAGTAAGATTAAGCCCACCTTCATACTCGCTAGAGAAAATACCATTATTTTCCTGAAAACAATCATATACTAGATGTTGAAAATGGTTCAAATCTTTGATGGGCATTTTAACAATACAATCCTCATCATTAAAAAATTGTAAATTCATAAGTGCTCTATTTTTTGGCAGTATTCATCCTCATCATATCAAGGGTCATCATCATCATTTGGAACAAAAATTTGAAAAAACCTGAGATTTTCTTTGGGATAAGTTCTTCCATCTTCATCGACACTGGCTTATCAAATTATATTCTTCTTATGAGAAGTGAATTTCCCTCCTTGATTATCTGCTCTTTTGCTGTCATCACATCCACCATATCCCGTAACAAACCTGAGATAGGGTCAAAGTCAGACTTCCCTCTTGGTGGTCATCATCAAATACGGGGCCCTTGAAAGCACAATGTATATATTATAGTCTGCATCTATTTTGTCCCAAATACTGAGTCTGATCCATATCTATGAAAGTCAACGAGTCTCAAAGGCTGGTCATCGAGATGATCACATGTTGTTACCTTAACACCAACAAATCGATCAGCTTCGAATTTTTATGTTTAATTACAAGTCCCCTTTTTAACTACCAAGTTTCTTGGTTGGTTGGAAGATAATAGAGGAACATTATAATCTGTACAGTTAATGGTTTTATTATTTTGGTAGAAGACATCTTGAAAAAAAAGAATGATAGGAATAAATAGCAGGAAGGTTCAGATTTAGCAGACTATGATTGCAAAGTTGAAGGTTGTGAGGAAGATATGGATGATGTTGGCAGTATTGAGGAAGACACTATAACTCTTGAAGGAGGATTCAAAATTCCTGCTAAAATCTTTGACAATAACTTTGATTATCATAAAACAAGAGTAAAGTGGCTATGGGAGTTACATAGATAGAGGGTAGAAGGAATAATAGGAGATGAAATGGGTCTTGCAAAAACTATTCAGGTGATAGCATTTTTGGCAGCTCTACACTTCAGTGGTATGTATAAACCCAACATAATTGTATGCCCAGTAACTCTCTTATGCCAATGGAGATGAGAAGTCCTAAAGTGGTACCCACACTTCCATGTTGCAATATTGCACGATTCTGTTCCAGTATCTTCCTGGAAGACAAATAAAGAAAAAAAAAAAAGGGTGATGATGAAGATGAACCCTTATTACTCAATGAAAAGGAGGAAGTTTAGCCTGTTAAAGGTCCAAACAAGTGGGATATTTTAATTAGCCGTATAATAGAATCTTGGTATGGGCTGCTCATCACTACTTATGAACATCTTCGTCTTCTGAGGGAAAATTTACTGGACATGGAGTTACATGATCAACAAACCTGAAGAAAAATTGGAACAGATTTAGGTTCAAGGACTATGGGAGACATGTGCTTAGAGGTTTGACCTAAGCATCCTACAATCTTCAACAGTAAATAAAAGAGAGGGATCTTTCACATAGGTAACCTCAAAAGAACATGATGAAAATTTTGTTCAAGGAAGATAATGAGATAAAAATATCAATGAGTATGATAACATTGGTGACTACATAATAATCGTTATTCATTAACCTAAACAAGATAAAAAAAAAAGGATAATTTACTCAATTTAGCATGCATCAATACTATCCACACTAAAAGAGAACTATCCACATCAATACTATCTCTGATGCAACTAGAGATTATGCTCTTCTAGACAAATATGCCCAACAAATTTTGGTTTCCTAGATGTCACAGGAGTTTTTTCTTTGTAGCTATAAGAGGCCTGCGCACATTATGGCTGGTTCTTGTTAGCTTCAGTTTACAGTAGTAAGTTCTGTGTCTTGTGACTTTGAGGATTTGACACCTCAGCTCTGTCATTTACATGGGTATACTTGTTCTCTTCTCACTTGGAGTTGAGATCCCGTTGTTGTGTAGGGTTTTTTTCATTCACAGTGCAATGCCCCAATCTCTGATCAAGAAAGACAAGTTTATGACAATTTTATCCTCAAGAGCATAGTCACCCTAACTCATCACAACCATTGGTGCATTCTGTTCATGTACTTGAAGATCCACGAATAGAATTGTGGATGGATCAATTTGTTGGGACATTTTGAAAAAACATGACCAGATGTTCTTGTTGTAAAATCAGATTGACACATTTTTGGGTAGATGCTTGTAGCTCATTTTGACTTAGTTTTTTAATCTATTGCTGTATAGTGTTAATGTCCTCCAGGGAAAAATCAGTATCATCTCCTTTGGATACCATGGCAATTAATAAAAACTTAGAAAGCTCATATGGACATTGTACTAATAGTGCATGTCCTTATGTTGCTTGTTGGATCTACCGTGTTTCTCCACCCCCACCGAGCAAGCTTCCCACATGCAAAAATGGTGGCTAACATTTGGCTCCAACTGTCCTTGGAACCACATGAGAACCCTTGAAAGTTGAATCCCATCAAAATGAAAGTTGTGCAAGAAACCAGTGAGCCAATGCAACCATGTAATGATTGTCGGCACAATGAAACTGTATGTGTTTGATCATGATAAAATAGGGACACATCGAAGCTTGAATGGTCATATGTTTTAATCTTTTCCATAAGTGTATTAAACCACTTGTGTTCACTTGTTTTTCCTTTTATGAAAACAATTCATAAGAAAAAATTGCATTCACATGCTGTCATATTGTACAGAAGACATCAAAATTTTGAAATATATTTTGCTGAAAGTTTCAGAAATACTTACCAACACATCAAAATTTTGAAATATATTTTGCTGAAAATTTTAGAAATACTTACCAATGTCATCTTGAAACAGAGATCTAGAAATCGAGAAAGGGAAGGAAGGTGCATACCGTTGAACAAACTGGCGAAAAGCGTGGTGCCTCTATGTTATTAGTCAATGTTGGAGTCTGAAAGCAAGCTTGTACATGCGCTTGAGGCCGAGCACGTAGGCTGTGGCGAGTGTTATCTCCCACAACACCATCTCTTTCGAAGTGTATCTCAATTCTCTGCTATATACGAACTATGGGAGGCCCTAACGGACCAGAGAGGGACAGACCAGAGAGGGTCGGCCTCACTCAGCCAGCAAGAAGATCGGTGTGCACAAAGCCCAGCCACCTCTCCGAACCAGTGAAAAAATGGGCGAATGACTCTAACCCCTCCCTTCGATCCTGTAAATCCAGGCGAATGCCATGGAAATCTGGAAAATCGGGGGTGAATTTCATGTTTCCAGTTTTGTGCTTCCTTTTTTTGGTGGGCTAATATTTAATAATTAATTATTTTTAAAATATTTATTGGGATAAATTTATTAAACTATAAAAAATGGATTTTATATAAAAAATTCGCCCTAATAAAATTTAAAATCCCTTAAAATTCGCCTTTGGGCTAAAATTCGCCCCTAAACTTTTCCCTGGATAGTACTGTTTTACCTGGGTGGGTGAATGGCGCACGCCTGAAGCCCTACCATGACTAAGTTTCTTTCACCTTTCATTAATAACTCTCGCACCCGAGAGAAGCTGTAGAGTAGAGTAGTTGAATAACTCTCCCGCAACCAGGATGAGCATAGGTAGTGTTCGTTGTCCATGCATAGGTCGTCAATAACCGCTATGTTGCGGGGACCGTACCTCAACCGATTGTGGTCGAAGAGGGGTGTGCCCAGCGTGTCATCCCCGTAGGATCAACAAACATGTCAATGTCAGTCCATATCATTTCAGTTAGTACTTGTGTCAGTCCGTAGGATCACCTAGAGTTGCATCATAAATCACCATAATTAGAAGTAACCTTGCAATAATCATTTTGCCATAATTCAATGTAACCTCAGCCGTCATGTCTGCCCATTCCCCTATACCACCATCAGCAGATGTCAGAATCCACCTCGGCAGGCGACTGATCGCACGATTATTGCCGTGGAGGATGCCAGCAGGATTATTGCCGTGGAGGATGCCAGCAGGAATTAATTCGTTATGGGGTCTCATCAACCTCACTCATGCCAGTTAATTACATAACTTGCATGAAGAAAAGCACGAGAATTCCAGAGAAGTTAGAATTATAAATTGGAGCAGAACCAGAGTAGCAGAAGTATCCAAAAGCACAGAACCAAGAGAAGGCGCTGAGACCGATTCTGCAAGTGCATCAACGCCGAGCAAAGATGACAAGAGCCAACCCAACAGTCGTAGAACCGCATCTCGATAGTAGAATTCATAAAATAGAGTCCCTTGTTAGGAAATATGACAGTGCTACCCTCATAGATGTAGACCTCATGGACTCGTTCGAGTTCCCAACACTTAAGCACCCGGTGTATATGGAATATTATACCACAAAAGCATGGCATGCAGAAAACAGAATTTTGCTAGAGTTCCGAGGCCTACAGCAATCCTCCATTTTGAATTTAAGAAATCTCCCGGTATTTGGGACAACATGACCAGCCATGCAGTGCACCAAGTTCTTGCTCAGTCGCATCCAGAACGGGTCATTGTGGTTGAATAAAGAAATTCCAATCCATGCCAAGGATATCCACCGGCTCACAGGGCTTTCACAGAACGGCCCGGATGTATCTTCTGCATGTCAGACCACTTCCAAATGAGCAAAGAAGTCAGGAGATGCGGACTATTATGAAAAATATGGCACACGATGGGGAGGAAAGGGAGTGAAGATGGAACTTATCAACAAGACCGAAATCAAGTTCGCATGCTACCTCATTTCCAGCAAGACAATGAGGCACTACACGAAGGGAGAATGTACCCTGGATACTATTTCCATTGCAGAGCACTGCGTCCAGGGGGAGAAGTTGAACTGGTGCTCCTTCCTGCTGAAGGAGCTGTTTGACGCATGCGAAGACAACTTCAAGAGGGCCACAAGTTTTATTTATGGGTATTTGATAGTTGCATTTGCCATGTGGAAGTGGCATACTCCCCTCATCAGGACACTAGCAGAAATAGTGGAGGGCCAGCCTCTGGCAATGAAGTTCGTCTTGTGGAAGGTGTCGAGTGATCCCAACACCAAAGAGGTCAATGCAGAGGCATTTCGAAGTTGGTATGGTTTAATGATAGATGTGGTAGCAAGCCAGCAGAGGGTGCCCAGGAACCTGTTGGACGAGTACAACGAGCAAGTATGGTTCGGGGTTAGCCACAGGCATACCTTCCTCCGACCTACTTGTGTTCCGGAGAAGAAATTTCACATGCGGCCGCTGAAGTTCCAGCTCGAAGACACAACCTTTCCCAATGAATTTTGTTCGTGGCCGGGTGTCGCGATGGAAATCTGAAGCGGGGTGCCCACATACAATTTTGATCAGATGCTACCACAACAGCGGCCTAGCGAAATGGAAGCAGAGGCGACAGAACGGGTCTCCACCGTGCAGCTCGGCCCCCTCATTCGCCACCTAAACACTCAGGTACGCAGCTTCAATGAACTGGCCCGGGTTGTCTCAAGCGGTGCCATTCCTTTACCTATTTTCTCTGAGTTCCAGCTTTCTCAGTCCACCATGCTTCTCCATACAACTTCCATCACCTCCCCCATCCCTAATGTCGTATTTACTTCACCAAGTCTGATGACTACCCCAATAGGGGAAAAGAGCAAGCCCACAAACCCCTTAGATGCTCCTCAGGCCAAGAGGGCTCGAACCATAGAGTCGAGTCCGGTGGTGGACCTCACCGAGGAGGATCCACCCCGACCACTGATTCCAGGGGTGCCTATACAAGAATAACCATTCGTTGACACAGGGGAAATAGGAGGGATTCCACCTCTACCTCCCATTGACCCCTCCGACTTCATCAACATTCGACTTCCACCACCATGTACCGTTCCACCTACCACTTCATTCACACCATCCAACTCATCTGCCACCGTGTTAGACCCAGTAATTTGAGATTTAATCAATGGGGACCACGGGGTCGAGGTTGACTTGAGTACAGAAGTGGTACCACCGGTCAACCTCGTTGGGTACCCCCAGGTCACTTTTTCTGATATAATTACATAAATGGCGCAAACTGTTACAGACACGGCTTAGGCATAGCCTGAGCCTACTCTATTTCCATAGACCATCCACAGAGATTAGCAGGAGCGGCCAGATCTGAATATGGCAGACTCAGCACCTCATCAAACCATGCCGCCGTCCCCTCAAGAGCACTCTGCCCGATTAGTTGCCAGTGGGAAACCCCTACAGGAACGGCGGTCGGATCAAGGTACTTTAGGGGTCGCTAACTTGGAGACGTGGGGTACAGCTCAGCTGTACCACTTTATTCAGAGGGTAGCCCCGCAAGCGGAAAGGCTTCACTCCGAACTGCAACAGAGGTGTGAAAAAAAACAGCAGCAGATCACCGCGCTTACTGAACAACGCGAACAGCTCATAGCAGCACACAGGCAGCTCCAGGTTCAGATAAACAAAGTGGCCAGAGTGTTTACAGGACTATGGCCGACTGTAGAGGCTCACTACACTCGGATTCCTGTAGGTGTGCCAAATATATATATATTGGAGTGGGCCATCCATCTCAGGGTAGCATTCACTGACCTCCACAAGGAAAATGCAGAGCTCCAAGCAACGTTAGCAGCACGGCCAACGCTGCCCGATCCAAAGGTAGTCTATACAACACAAATTATAGAGAAACAGGGCCAGGTCACCCAGATGCAGGAAGTTCTCAATTCTACAGCGCGCGATGCTTATGACCTCCTGAAAGGTCTCTAAGAATGCTTGACGGCCCTTACGGTAAAGACTCAGCCCATTTCAGCACAGCTGCAACAACTTTCGAAAGAGATTCAAGCTGCCACAGACCCCTCACAGTTGGACCAGCTATACGCTCAGGCAGATGCTCTGGAGGTCCAGATCCATAAAACAGAGGCCAGCTTGGCAATGGCCAAAAAATAAATTCGAGAGCTTCGCCAACCCCTCCAACTCAGCGCTAGGACAATGCAGCAGTTAGCCGCCAAAGCCGAAACCCAAATCAGCACGGTGTTCGAAACTGTACCGGTGTCTGTCGGGGAGGCAGCTGTCACCAAGATCGCCGCAGAGACAGATGCATTATTACAGGGGTGGCAGCAAGCTGTAACAACCTTCAACGAGCTTAAGGCTTTAGCATTCAGCAAGGTCCCAGAGTTGGGGCCCTTGTTTGGGCAGCAGACTGAAGGTGCACAGCAAGAACAGGGCATGGGGTCTGGTGGAGCGATGGAAGTGGAGACAGTGATTTGTGATTGACTCGGGACGAGTCAAGAAACTGTGTTCGGGGCCTGTTGGGGCCCTTGTTTTGAATTTTGAATAAAGAACAGATTTTTGGGTTGTGGATCGACACATGGCAGCCGCGACCAAGCCGCAACTACGGTGAGGTTGCGGGGGAACAGGAGATAGCTGAAGAAGCTGATGCAAATAAGTGCAGACGAAGAGAAGATACAACAGAGGACGGAGAGCGGAACTCATAGACAACAAGAGAGAAGCCGAAAGCAGTTGAAGAAGAACGCAAGAGGAACTAGCAGTTGCGATGGCGAGTGAATAAATAGCTATCACCCAACCGAAAGAAGAGAGATGGATCAGAGCGATTGAAGAGGATCAAGCGGATGCTACAGGAGAGATCTATCCCGAGCATGATATCCTTGTAGTTCCTAGGATTCTATTATCTATCTTTCTGTCCTATGAGACGTCTGTAATAGAATTGTAAGCTCTTCTTGTGGAAGTGACGTAACTGTGGATCCAGCTAAAATTTATCAATATACTTGCAAGTTGCTGTCTTATTATATGAGTTACATGCATGCATGATGTGTGTGATGTCTTAAAATTTTATTTTCTTAGTATCTATTCGATCTTCTGAATGTTCTTGCGGACATGATGATATTTATGCAACCCATTATATATTAATCACGAATCGTGGATCCATCCTCCACTATCGATCTATTCCCCTTCTGCATGTGGTCATGGCATGCCTCGGGTGAGACTCTATGCTCTTCAGAGTAGGGTGAAAATGGCAGCGTGGTTCTAGACTACAGCGGATTCCCTTGTTGGCCCCAATTTCTGAACCTGGGTCTTGCCTGCGAGACCTGTTTCTTCGCCCAAAAAAAAAATTCCATAAACAGGTTGGCACGGGTAGCTCACTAGGACAGAGCACCAATGGGCGCGGGGCCCAGTGTTAATTTCCTCATCGGCGCGAGGGAATAATGGTCTACTAGCGCCAAGGAAAAAATATGTGTTTCTGATGGTCTGCTCAGGAAATTGTCAATAGAAGGGATGTTGTCCTCATGGCAAGGGATGCAATGATGGTCTTTACAAGGCATGACACTTTATTTTGGTCACAGAAATGAGCCTCCAATGTGTGGGATAGGGATTGCAGGGACAGTGAAAAAATGTTGTGTAACAGATGCCCCCTAAAGCATGAGGCCCGAGAGAGAGGAAGGGGTGAAATGCTTTACGAGAACACGTTCGAGCCAAAAATCGTCGTCGGAAGACCTGCAATTACAAATACAACTGATATATTTGATACATGAACATGTGGCATGGGCACAACCATCCATAATAGAGTACATATATAAACTGAGATTCGAGCTATGGACGAAACCATCCAGGAGTAAGGATCAACAAATAGACTCAGGTATGGTCACAGCCATCCAATCAAAAGTGTCATGCAATAAGTCATGATAAAGTACAATATCCTATAGCCTAGATCTTATCAGAAAAAACTCAGGGTCTTGCGCTCAATTTTGATCCAAAAAAGTACAAATTCAAGCACACGAATATGTGAGCTGAAGTCGAACATGCAAGAAAATCACCCAATTAACAACCAATGATGAATGCTATTAACAGGCGTGAGAGTAACCACCAATAATGACGATGGCCCTCAAGGTACAACAGGTACAATCCACAGAATGTGAATAGTGATCTGGCATCGAACACCCATAGAATCACTCGATTGAAGGCCAATGATGTGGACCTATCGTCGAATGCGAAGGACCTGCCATTGAGGCATGCAGGTTCCAAGGTACCGAAAGGGAGTCCCTAGACCAACTTCCTGGATAATGAGCTGAAGTCGACAGGAAGTGACTCAGTCGAAGGAGCGCCATAATGTTTCCCACATCATCAACACAAGATAGAGGAACATAATGATAATGAATCAGTACCAACAGAGAATCAGAGGGAGGTCGAAAACTACAGAGGAAAAACTTCTCTTGAACACATCAGCGACACGACTCTGGATTTGAAATTATTTGAAATCAAGGGATTTGAGGTCATGATGATGTGGAAAAGATCATATGAGAGGTCAAAACAGATTACCCAAACCCATGGAGGCAAAAAATGATGAAATGAGATGTCCCCAACCCGACACGAATACAGATGATTGTCATGTTCAAGAGCAACATACTGCCAACACAACTAAACACTGGTTCCATTTTCCCCCACCATTTCTGGTGAGTACCCCAATTATTTTCAAATCAAGCTTGAAGGGGATAGCATATGCTTTCAATGTAAGTTTTTCCTTTGGAAAAATCCAACCTAGTACATTTAACGAGCCCTAGGAAGGAGGAACTCGAGCAATGTCATGGTGAAGATTTCCGATGTCATCAGGGTTTAACGAGTGTGACAAAGGGAGAACTTGGCATATTTTCATGTTTAGAGGGTTTGAAAATAAGCGAAAAATAAAACTCCAGCATGTCCCTTTTCATAAATAGTTTCTCATATCCGAAAAGGTAGAAAAAAATATCTGAAAGAGCCTCTTATTCGCGATAGGCTAAGGTTTTCCTTTTTTGTAAATAATCTATCCCAACCTGAAAAAGGTGTAAAATTACACTGGGTAGATATCATTTCGCAACCATTTAATGAGTTCAAAATGACAAGAGTCTCAACAATCTTTTCAGTTTTAGAGATTCAGAAAAGAGCTGAAAGATGACTCCAGTAGTGACTTTTTCATGTTTTTACCGAGTACGAAAAAGTATAAAATACAACTCATTACTTCATCGCTATCTGATTAAAAACCTGTCGCTGCTCAAGAGACGCACGTAAAACCCATTTCTCGAAATAACATAATGAAATATAAAAAAACATGTCTTAAAACCTAATTAGGGCTTTAAAAATTTACAAATGCCAAAAATGGTAAAAAACAATTACTTTTCACTTTTACCTCTTGTGGAGCAATAGTTGCCCATTTTATACTGTGATTTTGTGGCGACGATAGCGGGCAATCCGGCAGACCAATCTCGAATCCGTCAGTTCCAGGTTAGAGCCAACATCCTTCCCCAAATTTTAAGTCCTCTTTCATTACCTACAACCTTCAATTTTGATTTTTGAGGGGGGAATTGTGAAAACTACGGCACGATGGTCAGCGCGAGTTTCGGGCACGGACTCATGCCAATCGCCCAATTTTCTAAACTAGGGCGCGCCCATTGGCGCGATTGTTTCTAAAATTTTTGCATCAACCACACAACCCTTTTTAAACTCAAAATGCAAGTTTATAGGCCCAAATTCCACAAATATTAGCTTTAAATTTGGCTAATAATGTCCATATGAACATGTTTACAGGTGTAAAGTAGTAAAATGGTGATCGATTGGAACGAACGGGAACACAGTGAAGAGGATGAGCTTGCCATGGATAATGAGAGATGCATGGAAGCTCTCAGAGACTGTGGACTGAAAAATTTCTTCATGACATCATGCCTCAGAGCTCAATCGGAGCTATTCCAATACTTGATCAGTATCTAGAATGAGAATCAGGAAAAATTCATTCTTCGGGATCAGGAACTCGGGATTGATGTTTCAGATGTTTATTTCATAACAGGACTATCGTGGAGGGGGGCAGCACCAATCTTAACCGGCACCCGGCCCACCATTGAGAACGTGAGCATGGTAATTAACAGGGTATGTCCATGGGCACATAAAGGCTTAGGAAGCGGGAAGGTGGATATCCAGACTATCCCGAATCTAGCACTAAAAGTAGTGCTACATACCATCACATGAGCTACAGGATCACAAGCACCGCACGAGGCAACAAAGACACAACTACTTATTGTTGTAGACTGCTTGACATTGACCATCTACAACTGGGCAGAGGCAGTGACAATCAACATGAAACATCAACTAAAAAGGTGCAAGAAGGCCAAACTGAAGAAATTTGGTTATGGGTCTATCCTAGTATCGTTCTTCCGGGAACGACTACCAATATTTCAGCGTCAGGAGGTGATAGTCATGACACCACCAGCACTGGAACCACAGATGGCTCGATGGGTAGCTCTGATGCCAATATTAGGGGGAGGTTAGCAGATTTCTTGGAGACCAGAGTTCTTTGATTGGCTCTACCGATAGCTGATTGTCGTGGAGGACTAGCCCTACTCTAGCACATATTTCACTGGTGATCCGGAACTCCCACTCCCAGAAGGAGAGGATTGTGATGAAGCACTTGGTAAGACTCATTTTTTATTTTCATGAGTATTGTGTTTTTTTTGGGTATGTATGTTGTGACATTTAATCCATGCATTTGCAGATGTAGGCCTAGAGAGACCTGCAGGTATGTCTCCGATAGCAAGGCAAATTCCTTGTGATTTTGATATTTCCCCTCATGGTGAGGAGGAGGGGATCATGCACAATTTGGAGGGAATCACCCGTGGGGTCCCGGACTATGCATGATTCAACGATGTTCCTCGTGTGTATCAGAGACATACTGTAGGGGTGTCAAACTGAGTTCACCGCTTGCTGAGGTGGCTTGTATGGGCAGTGACATGCTATCATGATAATCATGCCGATTAGACACCTAGGCTTTATTTCTGCATATTTTGAGAGACATGATTTCTCAGGATGTAACATAAACACACATACTTTTTGAGACTTATGGTGCACACTAATGCAAAAATTCAATATATATATATATATATATATATATATATATATATATTTACATCTATATTCCTATTTGATATGAGTCTTTCATGTGATGATGATTTTACAGATTACGCAAATGTATATCTAATACAATGTTAGCCACAGTATCAGTTAATGCATTCATTTGTCTAGGAATATGTTGATATGTGATATAATCAAAATGTCTTTCCAGCAAACGAACACATAAATACAATATTAAAATGTGAGGGTTTCTAACTAAATAATGCCCATTAAGTTGAAAAACAACAAGTTGTGAGTCTACTTGATCTGAAATGGAACTATTTGTAATGCTATGCAAAGTATCCATTCTTATATAAATTAGTGTGCAAAGTGTTCTCCATGACTTGCAGGTTCAAAAAAGTAGTCTTGGTAATGTTTCTGAGTTTTATGTGTGAGGATTTGTTAATTAAATTTATTGTTTAACATATCACAGTAGAAATATATAGCAAGTAAAATTCACCATAACATAACACAACAAATTGTTGAGACAGTTCACCCCTCTTGGGCTACATCTGCTGGTCCAAGGCTCCCCAATGGCATGTCCTTTCTCTATTAATTTGCTCAAAATGGTTACAAAGTGAAAAATATTCCTAAACAGGAAAAACCAACTATAAATTCAACTTCAAAAGATAAAAATTAGCTAGAAATGGCTTTTGTTTCACCTTAAACATTGAAATACAACCTAATACAATTCCTTCTCCATGATGGCCCTGATGGCTCCTTCCTCTTCCCTGAAGCAAAAGCTACCAAATATCACCTCTTTTTGCTCTGAAACCTGTCCCAAACTACTCAGAATGCTGAAGAAATCCAAAATTGACTAAAATTTCATCTTATTTGGTCAAAAATTGAGAGAGTTATGACTTATGCAAAAAAAATACCTAATGTCCCCCAAAAACCCCACTAAAAGTGGGAGAACTCCAGTTAGCTTGAATAAAAAGGCGGATTCTCCATAACTGGTGAAACCGCGTGCTAAATATGGGGGTGAAATTAAATTAAATTGTTTTTGTTTGGCGTGTTCACATGCGAAAAAGGCGGTAACTGTTTGGTGGGCGGATAAGGTTTGCAAACTACCGCATTAACATTTTAGGAGTGGTCACATTAGTGGCACTAACCGCCAGGTGGTAGCCCCTGATCTCTGCCACAAGACACATGGCTGTCGGCTTAGCAATGGGGCTAGCCCCTTCCCAAACTTTTCCATTCAAATGCTTTAGCCCATCATTTTCGAGCCCTGGTCACGTTGCTACGGGGCTGTCACTTTAGGGCTGGTCCCAACTTCTCCGCCTATTCCGCTGACTCGACTTCACGTTCACACTTCACCTGAACAACATGAATCGACCCGAATTGTTCACCAACAAACATTTTATCATGTCGATCGGGTCCCTCTGCTCGAACAGTCAGGTCAAGGGTTCAAGACCCATAACCACCAAATTTTCTTAACAAGCCTTTTCAACCAATGGCCTGGGGCCATGTGGCATCCTCTGGGCAGGCCACATGGCCCCCAATGATAGGCCCAAAAATATGTAATAAAAATCAAATTTTCCCAAATAATTTTTTTATAAAAATTGGCATAATTAATTAAATCAAAAATTCTTGTTTTGGAGTTCACTAGACAATTTCAAACCTTAGTAACTTTCTCATACGAACTCGGTTTGAGAACCGTTTTCGGTGCTAGAATCGCAGCGATGAGACCTTTCCAGTCATTTATATTGCAACCATTTCTGAGCACTTCCATTTTTGATAAATTTTTTAACTTAGTCATGATCTCCTGATAACACCTCCCCATTGGGAAGCTTTTGGACCCCAAAATCCTTCAATTACCTGTTCAGAAGATGAGGGTACAAATCCCTCACCTTTTCCACCTCCATCCATTTTTCCTTACTCTGTTTGCTGCCTTTGAGACCAATCCAAATATAATCGACACTTCCCCTCCTCGAAGTGCGTGTCCTTCTGTCAAGGATAGCATCCTCTTTCAGCTTATCCAAATATTCTGGCGAGAAATCCTCTATGGATGGCAGCTGAATGTCACTTTCATGATCAGCAATTAAATGAGGTTCATACAAGCGTAAATTTTCCACATTCACAACGGAATACATTTGCATATATGAAGGCAAATATAGTTGAAAAGCATTATTTCCAACTTGTTTAAGAATCTTGAAAGGACCATAATGAACAGGATTCAGTTTTTTACCTTCTCCTTGCATTATTTCCTTACTAATATGCAGCCATACCTCATCTCCTTCTTGAAACTTATGATCAACTCTATGTTTGTCATGCCTCTCCTTGTACTTGCCTTGAATCTTTTCAAGCTGTTCTTGAACCTGTTGATGTATGAGCTGAATTATTTCAATGAACATGCGAGCTTTGTCAATGTCACTATGCCCATCAATGGCAACATCCTTCTCAAGAATGAAATCTAAAGGTGACTTAGGAAAATACCCAAAACAAGCTTGAAAAGGTGAAGTATTTGTAGAAGAGTGCTTGGCCTGGTTGTAAGCATACTGAATGTAATGCAAGTGCTCATCCCAAAGCTTGGGATTCTTGCTTCAATAACCTCTCAAAAGATGTACAATGGTTATGTTCACTACCCCTGTTTGGCCATCTGTTTGCAGATGGAAAGCAATACTCTTCTTCAACTTGGTGTCCATCATCTTCCATAAATTGGACCAAAAATTCCCAACAAATCTGGAATCCCTATCACTAACAATAGAAGTAGGCAAGCCATAATGAACCCATACATGTTGAAAATATAATTCAGCAGTTATAGATTTCTTACATGTCATAAGAATACACATCTTGTTGAATCTATCAACTACTACATAAAGATAATCATGCTACTTTCTAGACAATGGTAGACCTCCAACAAAATCCATAGAAACACTTTCCCATGGTCTAGAAGGTACCAGAAATGGCATATATAAACCAAGCTTCCTATTGCTAGGCTTGCTTGTAGCACATAATTAACAACCTCTAATGAAACGTGAAACACTATCTACCATGCGAAGCCAATAACAGTACCTCTATAAATGTGCCACCATTTTTCTTACCCCGAAATGTCCAGCAATAAGGGAAGAATGAGCTTCTCTAATGACACTTAGTCTCTCTCCCTGTGGTATACATAACTTGCCCATATGAAACAACAAATTATTATGCAAGTGATAATAATTCTCCTCAACATGCTTCCCTTCACTCAAGTTAACATACACATCCTTAAAATCAACATCTGATGCAAACTGTTCTATGTAACTCTCATGTACAATAGAATCATTCTTAAGTAAAGTAGTAGCACTAATAATAGGCCTTGAAAGAATATCAGAAAATTTATTGAAAATTCCTTTCTTGTATCTTATTACCAAGTGAAATTGTTGTAGGAAACTCATCCATCTAAAATGTCATGACTGCTGTAATTTACTTTGTGACTACAAGTACTGTAAAGGCTGATGGTTGATATGAAAAAATGTCTCTTTGCCCATCAAATAGTGTTTCCACTTTTTGACGCTTTGTACCAACGCATACAACTCCTTATAATATGTAGGATAATTCACAACATCACCATTAAATGTCTCATAATGAAATGCGATAGGCTTACCATGTTGTAAGAGAACTGCACCCATGGCGTAATCACTAGCATCGGTCTGAATCTCGAATGGATGTCTCAAGTCCGGTAATGCAAGGAATAGAGCTGAACTTATCTTCTCTTTCAAAAAATTGAAAGCTTTCTGCTGCTTTCTTCCTGATTGGAAATCACACTTCACACTTGTCACTGCATACATAGGAGCTGCTATGGCAGAGAAGTTAGAAATAAACTTCCTCCAATACTAAGCTGCACCCAAAAAACTTCTTGCCTCTGTAATGGATTTGGGAGTAGGCCAATTCACAATGGCCTCTACCTTAGAAGGATCAATTCTCAAAGCACCTCCTCCTACTATGTGTCCCAAATAAACCAAAGAAGTCTTCCCAAATTCACACTTTGACATTTTAAGAAACAACTGATTTTTCTTCAAAACATCAAGTACTTTCTTAACATGCATGACATGCTCTTCTCTAGTCTTGCTGAAAATGAAGATTTCATCTAAGTAGACAATAACGAAATCATCAAGAAAAGGACGTAAGACATCATTCATTACCAACATGAAAGTTGCAAGTGCATTGCATAAACCAAACGACATAACAAGCCACTCAAAGAGTCCCTGTTTGGTTTTAAATGTTGTCTTCCAAATGTCACTTTCTGCAATTCTAACTTGATGATAACCACTATGTAAGTCTAACTTAGTGAAATATTTATCATCTTTCATCTGATCTAACAAATCATATATCCTTGGGAGTGGGTAACGATTCTTTACCGTTATCTTGTTCAATGCCCTGAAGTCCACACACATGCGCCAAGTTCCATCTTTTTTGGGAATCAACACTATCGGTGACCCACATGGAAAAGTACTTGGTCTTATGAAACCTTTGTCCAAAAAGTCCTTAATTTTCCTCTTTATTTCAGCATTCTCCATAATAGACATGCGGTACATGCCTATGTTAGGCTTAACCATAAGAAATACAAAACTCTTACTAGAATTTACTAGCCTTTTTACCTGTCCCATATTTGCCATCGCTATATTTGTCTTTTTGCGATGTGCTTTGACAATAAACTCCTTGCCATCTTTGAAAATATGATACTTATTTTCATGGTGATGGAAGATCGCCTTCCTTTCAAATAAGTAAGGACTTCCCAAAACAATTCCTGATATATCAAGCGGCACTACATCAAGTTCAACTGTGTCAATAAAGTGTGCAGTAATTGCAAAATGCAATATGCACTTCCTTGAGACTTGTAAGTTTGCATCCTTGCATATCCATCCAAGTGGATATGGGTTTGGATGTGGAATGGTCTCAAGTTTAAGCTGTTTTACCAAGTCTTCTGATATGAGATTTTCTTGTGACCCACCATTAGTACATTTGGCGGAAATTCTGACACTTTTGACCAAATGTCAGAAATTTCCCCAAATTTTATCAATTTTTCAAATCCCGCCCACAATTGTCGCTATATCGACGTTTGGAGACAAGTGTTGGTATTGCGACACTTAGAAGTTAGTATCGGTCTGTCGACGTTTGTAGCAAAGCGTCAGAATTGCAACAGTTGGGGAAAAAGTGTCGAAATTGCGACGGCGTAGAGCTAAGTGTCGCTATTGCGATGTTTGAGGAAAGCGTTGCAATTGTGACAGTTCAGGAAAAAGTGTCGGAATTGCGACAGTTCGGGTAAAGGTGTCAGAATTGTGACGATGTAGAGCTAAGTGTCACTATTGCGAAGTTTGAGGAAAGTGTCGCTATTGCGACAGTTTGGGCTATGTGTCGCTCTTGCGACGTTTGTATGAAAGTAGTGAGTGTTAATGTAAGTAAGTGTAAAAGTGGTGCAACATTCTAAGTGTTTGTGTATTGAAAATTGGCTTGGTGAAGTCGAATGTTGTGTGGACAGAAGATGCGTCCAAGCTAAAAACAAAGGTATGCATCCATAGTTTGTATAGGTTTTCTCTTGCAAGCTAAAAACAAAGGTCTGCATCCATATTTTGTATAGGTTTTCTCTTGCATCTCTATAGATGAAAATTAAAGGGGAAGAAGATAGCTTTGTTGCTACTCATTAGGGACAGGAACCAACGTAAAATGATTTCAAATAAAAATCTTGCATCCTGCATATGAAACAATAGATTGTTCTAGATTATGGATAGTTCATTGACTCAATTTGCATGTTATCCTATTTTTATCGATTGAAAAAAGGTTGATTATGAGGTTGACAATGAGCAAGTTCATTATAGTCGAGCTTCGTTGATAGTGGATTGTTTAAAACCTATAGTTTATATTTTAATAATTGCACATGAATTGTTAGTGGCACAATGCAGAAGCATTGATGATCCTTTTATGGATAATTTTGGATTACTATGCATTATTGGTTTTCAAAGTTTTGTGAAAGATGTAATCTAGGGTTCTTTCCCAAGCCCAGTAATTAGATGTTTTTGGTTCCACAATAAGATTTAATGTGGTTGTTGGAGTTTTCGAGACAAGGTTCCACACTAAATACTTGTTATAGGGAAGTGTTCGGGTCAGGCCATTTCGTTCGAGGGCGCCCGTATCAGTTTTTCTAAGTTGTGACCACACAGGTCCCTTGTGCACGTTCGGGCGGCCCATTTGTTGTCTGCTCCCTTGTGGCATCGTTCAGTTAGGTGCGCCGTGTCATGCCGTGTGAGGTCGCCCGACCGAGCGCGTTCGAGTCAGGTCGGGCCATTTCGTTCCAGGGCGCCCGTATCAATTTTGCTAAGTTGTGACCGCCCGGGTGCCTTGTGCACGTTCGAGTGGCCCGCTTTTCGTTTGCTCCCTTGTGGCATCGTTCAGTCGGGCGCATCGTGTCACGCCGTGTCAAGTCGACCGAACAGGCGCGTTTAGGTCGGGCCATTTCATTCGAGGGCGCGCGTATCAATTTTGCTAAGTTGTGACTGCCTGGGTGCCTTGTGCACATTCGGGTGGCCCGTTTGTTGTTTTCTCCCTTGTGGAATCTTTAGTTCGGGCGCGTCGTGTGGCACCGTGTGAGGTCGCCCGACCGGGCGCGTTCGGGTTGGGTTGGGCCGTTTCGTTCTAGGGTGCTCATATCAGTTTTGCTAAGTTGTGACCACCCAGGTTCCTTGTGCATGTTTGGGCAGCTGGTTTCCTGTTTGCTCCCTTGTGGCATCGTTTTGTCGGGCGCGCCGTGTCGCGCCATGTGAGGTCGCCCGACCGGGCGCTTTCAGATCGAGTCGTTTCGTTCGAGGGCGACCGTATTAGTTTTGCTAAGTTGTGACCGCCCGGGTGCCTTGTGCACGTTCGGGTGACCCGTTTGTCATTTGCTCCCTTGAGGCATCATTCGGTTGGATGCGCCATGTGAGGTCGCCCAACCGGGCGCGTTCGGGTTGGGCCATTTTGTTCGAGGGCACTCGTATTAGTTTTGCTAATTTGTGACCGCCTGAGTGCCTTGTGCATCGGGTGGCCCGTTTGTTGTTTTCTCCCTTGTGGCATCGTTCGGTCAGGCGTGCTGTGTGAGGTCACCCGACCGGGCGCGTTTGGGTCAGGTTGTTTCATTTAAGGGCGCCCATATTAGTTTCACTAAGTTGTGACTGCCCGGGTGTCTTGTGCACCTTCGGATGGCACGTTGTCCATTTGCTCCCCTTTGACATCATTCGGTCGAGTGCGGCATGTCACGCCATGCAAGGTCGCCCGACTGGGCGCGTTCGGGTCGGGTCATTTCGTTCGAGGGCACCCATATTAGTTTTGCTCAGTTGTGACCACCCGGGTAACAGCTTGTGCATGTTTGGGTGGCCTGTTTTCCATTTTCTCCCTTGTGGCATCGTTCGTTCAGGCGCGTCGTGTCGCGCCGTGTGAGGTCGCCCGACCGGCACGTTTGGGTCGAGTTGTTTCGTTCAAGGGCACATGTATCAGTTTTGCTAAGTTGTGATAGATCGGGTGCCTTATGCACGTTTCTGTGGCCCATTTTCCATTTTCTCCCTTGTGGCATCATTCGGTCAGGCGTGCCATGTGAGGTCGCCCGACTAGGCGCGTTCGGGTCGGGCCGTTTCGTTCGAGGGCGTCCGTATCAGTTTTGCTAATTTATGACCACCTGGGTGCCTTGTGCACGTTCAGGTGGCCCATTTTCCATTTTCTCCCTTGTGGCATCATTCGTTTGGGCATGTCGTGTTGCGCCGTGTGAGGTCGCCCGACCGGGCGCGTTCGGGTAGGGTCTTTTCGTTCGAGGGCACCCGTATTATTTTTGCTAAGCTGTGACCGCCCGGGTGCCTTGTGCACATTCGGGTGGCCCATTTTCCATTTGATCCCTTAGGGCATCATTCGGTTGGGTGCGCCATGTGAGGTCGCCCGACCAGGCGTGTTCGGGTTGGGTCATTTCATTCGAGGGCGCCCGTATCAGTTTTGCTAAGATGTGACTACCCAGGTGCCTTGTGTTAGCCACCTATAAAATTTGTTATAGAAAAAGGTGGCTAAGACTCTTTGAGCCTTCAAGTAACAAATTTTATTGCTAAAAAGTGTTGGCACTTGAAGACTCTTGAAGGCCTCATGCCTCTCCTGTATCCAAATATTCACTGCTATTCCTTTTTTTATACTCAGAAATTCTGTTGATTTCATGAGAAAAGACTGCTGCAAAATCATCATTTTCCCCTTTCCTCCACTCAAAACTAACCTTCATTTTTCTCCCCCTTTTCTCCATAAAAATCCTCTATTTTCATGATCCCTCTTCTTCCCTTCATGAAAATAATTTTTTCAAGGTTAAGAACTCACTTTTTAGCCTTACCGAAACCCCCAAATCCATTGAAAAACATTGAAAAAATCATAAAAAATACATATTTTTGTATAAATACTTAAGCCCCTTGGGCTAAGTCTTAAACCACTTCCCCTCCATGTGCCCCAGCGCTAGAACCAAGTGCTGGGGTCTTGAACGCTTATCGCGTCGGAGCAGATCACTGAGCGCGTTTGTTTGTGTTTAAACAAAACTCTGATGCTGATTGGCACCCTTTATGTTAAGCCCCGGTTCTATTTAAATTTCATATATCTACTGGCCCTGAAACTAGGGGCCAAACCTTATATATATTTTCTCTGCCCTTAAGCCATAAAACCTTTGTTTTTTCATTAAATTTTTTGGTTTCATACATTATAACATGGCCCCGCCCGTTCATTGACTGAAACCCATTTCCACCGTTGATCATTGGGCCAATCCGACGGTCAGTGCGCTTTCCTATTTTCCACCCATCACATCGGAAACTTCTGTAAAATCTCTTCTGATTACGCTCCTTTAAAAAAATCCAATTACGAAGTTCCGATCGCGCAATTGCATCGGCCTTTCCCAATCGCGCAATCGCATCGGCCTTCCTCGATCGCGCAATCGCATCACCCAACCTCCGATTATCGATCCCCGATTGGTTGTCCACCGTTGATCTCCTCTCTGCTTTCTCAGATCCAATGGTCCACAATTGCCCCAATCACAAGTCTTACCTCTGCTTCATAACCCTCCGATATCATCACTCATTGCATCGCAAGTTTTTGCCTGGCGCTTTAAACATTGTTTCTCCGCCGATTGCGATCCTCCGATTGGATCTGGATCGTCCACGTGTCCAGATCGGACGGTCCCATATCATTCCGTCTTATTCTTCCCTCTGCTCTCCTTTTTACCTTCTCTTGGCTTATCTCCACCGTTGGATGTTGCCATCCAATGACTACGCTCCTCCCCACATCCTCTGCAGCAGTTAAACCCACAACGCAGGATTTCTTAATAAGTTTTGTATTTTTCAGGTGTTTATAGGTTTATCCGTTATATTGAAAGAAAGGCCGAACGCCGGGAATGACGATTCCTGTGCTTTCGATTCATAAAAGGAAAATTGTTCGCAGGGTTCAAGATCCACGTTTCGTCAATGCTTCATGGGCATTGATGCCTTGAGAACCCTGCGCGGCTTGCACATTAACAAGACACTGTGTTATTAAATCACAATTAAAAGAGTATCAGTGTTGAAGACAGAACACGGCAGAACAGAAAGATTGAAGATAATTTTGGGATTACGGCTAAGAATGATTATCAAAAGCCTAATCCCCAGAATTAAAACACAGTTGAAAGAAAATCATAATTGTTTTATCAAACAGAAAGGCCTCCACCGCCACATCTGAGGAAAATTGATTCCTCTCAGCTACCACAAAGCCACCTGTGCCTCAAAGCATTCAAACAAAGGCCAAACTTATTGAGAAAAATCAGAATTTTGCCTCAACGTAGCCGAAGAATTAATTCTGCCAAAGGAACTTAATGCAAAAAATATCTACATAGTTACTCATTCATGACACAGAGCCTTAAAAATTCAACAAAGCTCCCACCGAGCCTAAATCATAAATGTAAACCAATTAATATAGTAACACACCTGTAAAATTCTTCATCGAGCCCCTCAAAGGCCGAGAAGTCATTAATCTGTATTAATTTTCCTGAGAGATCTTTTATCAGATCTCACCTCCTCATTCTTCTATAAATACTGCTCTAAAAGATGAGAAATGTGGGTTGTTGAATTTTGAAATATACTTGAGCTCGAAACTCCTACTTGTAAATATTGTTCACTGGCCCTTGAAGCTCTGTTTGTGTTTAGATTATTTAGGCTGAATAGTGAAGATGATTGCTGAACTGAAACATTGGACCTAAAGACTGTAACTGGTTTGACATCAATAACAAGTTGTTTCTTGGGATCCTGGTCTATATCACTGGTGAAGTGCCTCTTTCTTTGTTATTTTTTTTCCTTCTATGTATGTCATATTGTTCACTATTCTCTGATAAAGAACAACATTTATAGAGTTAGGATTTACTGTTTACCAGTACCCTTCTCTAACTGATAAGATTTATCTCAATGTTTTCCTCCAATTTGTTTATTTAAGAATGATTCAATACAGTTTAAGCAGTTTGGAATGTTGGCATTCCCTCGTCCTACTGTTTGCTTTAAAAATTATTCTTGAAAGTTATTTTCATCATTTTCTTATTAAAGTTAGACTAGAAAAGTGATGGTTTTCCCTGTTTCTAGTTCCTATTCTCCAAAGGCAGATTCTGAAGGTTTCCCTTGGTGTTGGCCAAAAGCAGATTAGGTTTAAAAGTACCTTACCTGATCTTAGGTTACACTTTGTTTCTCTTATGTGTTTTCATACTTTCTGAAGGTAATTATGCAGATTACTAGATTGTTTTTCAATTAAGTTGCTTTAATACAAACTTGCCAAAGAATTTTATGGTTAGCCCTGTTCTTGGTTGGTTTTAAACAGTTACTTAAGAGGCTTTTCTTGTTTGGATTGACTATAAATCCCTTGTGAAATTATTATCAGTTTCCTCCCCTCCAACACTTTATTGTTTCCATTCCATCATTTTAATCTCAATAATCTTGTGATATAGATGACTTGCCCCTTGGATCACTCTTGATGTTGTTGCTCAATTAAAGCCCTGATATGACTCCATATCCCAATGGACTAAAAACCAGCGTTATATCTATATTTTTAGACAAAGCTGTTCTATTCACTTGCAACTTCTCACCTTTGAAACTCTTTGCACTTAGAAATTTCCCCTCAAATAATAATCATGCTCAACCATCCAAAAACAAAACAAACCCTTGGCCTTCATAACTAGCCTAATATCATTACCCCAAACTTCAAAGAAAAATCCATCTTTGCACCTATTGGAGAGATCCCTCTCCGGATTCAGGAGGGCTAGATCCTAGAATCCCAAAGTGGTTGAAATAATGTTCTCCCTGCAGTTGGAATTTTGCCAATATTTCTAATTACAGGGTGCTAACATTTCTAGCGACTCCACTGGGGAGTTTTTGAGTTAATAAAAGTTCAAAAACACCATAAAACTCTAGATAACCCCTGGTTTTATGACAATTTTTCTGGTTGACAGCTGAGCCACCATCAACTAACATTTCTGGCGACTCCACTGGGAACTGAGTCGAATTTTACATCTTAGTTTCCTTTAGAAATTTCGTAAAACCTCATGAGTAAAAATCAGCCTTTTCAAGCACTACCAAAGAATGGTAATCATGATAAAACTTGTTTGAATCAGTGACAAACTAGGCAAACCCTAGGATTCTCTTAAGGCCTTATCTAACCTTGAAAAATCAGCTGGCTTAGCCATAAGAGTACATTGTCTTTGTCTCATAACCGTAGCTAAGTTTTGAAATAGAGTGAGGATATTCTTAGAAACCACACAATTGAAAAATAACTCAGAAAACACCAAAAATATTTTAGAATGGTCTTCAATAAACATGGTGGTGGACCATAAAAACCTTTTACCTCCTTAGGAGCTAAAAACTTCCACTTGGAGACTCCACAATCCTTAACAGACCTTAAGACTC
>JAXQQM020061460.1:0-50820 GCA_034641835.2 Pinus albicaulis | reverse complement strand
AAATGTTGTTGAAAATGCAACAAGATGATGGAGCTTAGTCAAATGAAGTCGCCTTCACTAAGTGGGCCCGCAGGCTATTTTTGGTGCAAAGTCTATTTTTAGACTATGTCTATTTTTAGACATATGGAGCATGGTCTAGGAGTTGCAGTATGCTATTCTTGGATGATTGGTCGAGTTGGTAAAAATATATGGACCTCTATTTTTAGACATACAGGTTGAAGTCTATTTTTAGACTGCTTGTCTAAAAATAGGTCAGTCAAATATTATTAGCCCTTAATAATATTTGGACTCTAAACTTCAGTTTATTCTCTTACAGCACTTCAGTTGGAGCTATGGATGTGGCCCATGCACCTGACAGAAGGAATTACGCTATTCCTAGGGGTTTGGTGAGCTCATGCATGGTTGACTTCAGTTAGAACTCAAGTGGCAGAGTTTGGTGGAGTTGATGAGACAGTTGGTGGAGTTGTGTTCAAGTTAATTTAGTTGAACTAGTTGTGTTTAGTTTAACTGGCTAATACACTAGAGATGAGTGGGGTGAATTAAATATTATTTAATTCACTAATTATTAACTCATTATTCAACTAAAGAACACATCAGTTGACTTCAGTGCATGGACAGTTCAGTGAAGACCAGTGGAAGAGGTAGATGAAAGGGTGAGTTTGCTATTAGTTTCGATATTAGTTGTGCATGAGATTTGCACAAGCATTGGAGGAGATTGCCCATGAGGATTGCGCAGTTGAAGCCAAGGAGATTCGAACTTGGATCTCTCATTACACCAACTTGGATTGCGCAGTAGAGGCAGGCAAATAGTGGATGAGTTTTGAACCCGTGACTTGTTCAAAACTGAGCTAGTTTGTGTGTAACTTCTGGAGATAGTATTGAGTACTTGTGAGGAGTATTGTGCTATGTATTGTTACATGTTCTCTTCTATTATAATATACAAAATATCTGGGGGGTTTCAGCTATAATCTTTCCCCATTACATATTGTGTTTATGTGCGCATGCGACTGTTTCTATTTCCGCATATTGATGATCAATTGTAGAAGAGGTTATGTGTTATGCATGAATTCGAATTAGTGTGTGACCAGGATAATCTCAGTGGATAAATCTTCATTATTCAACAAATTTCTACATGGTATCAGAGTGAATTGATCATCGGGATCTATTACAGTGATTACAATTTTATTTCGGTAGACAGAGTCTGTATCGGGCCAGGTAGCCTCTGGATCCATCCTTTCTCTGAAAGGTGATATATCCAGTAAATGCCCTTACAGTCGATCTTTGTGCTAGAAATAATTTTTTCTCACAGATCCAGAAGCAGTTGAGTTTTTGAGTTTGGAATTCGAATTTTGCAGCAGTTTGTTTTCTTGGTGCCAGAGTTGAAAATGTCTTTCAACGGTTTGCGACTCGAATATGCCCTTGAAGGCAGTTCAAATTATGTTGCATGGAAAGATCGGATGGAGGCAGTATTAGAAGATAATGGGCTGAAGGAGTTCGTAGATATGGATGTCCAAAAGCCTACTGATCCTGCTGAAGTTGAGGCTTGGCAAAAGAAGATGGCGAAATGTCGAAGGATTCTGTTGGAGGGCATGAAGGATCACATTGTATCCAGCCTGCATGGAAAAGATTCTCCATATTTGATGTGGAAAGCGTTGACAGATCTATTCCAGAGAAAGAGCGACCAAAGGAAGCCGGCGCTCAAGGATAAACTCAGAAACATAAAGATGGAGAAAGGCGACAGTATCGCCAAGTGCCTCACGAAGTTCACTCAATGCAGAGATGAGCTGGGAAGTGTAAAGTGACTGAAGAAGAGGACTTTGGAGGACTGGCCTCCTCGTCCTCCAAGAGTTGGCACCTCATCAGACTCCTCTCCGTCAATGTAGGAGAAGTTGCCGGATGGAGCGACTTTGGGTGGATCTCATGCAAGAGGAGATAAGGCGGACTACCAGGGACGGATCTTCATCAAAGGTATCCGATGAAGAAAATTGTGCTTTGGATGCCAAAGCAAAGAAGGGGAAGAGCAAGAAAGCTTCTCAGTCTGGTGTGAAAGGCAAGAAGTAATACATGTCCAAGGTGAAGTGTTTTCGACTGGCCACCAAGACGACACAAGTCTACAAATCATTCGCAAGAAGAGAATGCGAAGGCCGCTGATCTCAGCCGGAGAGGCATTGGCCTCCGGGCTTGAACTCGGATTTTCTACCGATCGCATGCTTGGTCTCAAGTGTGATGGGATCGCATGGTTCCCGATTGTGCTGGTGCGTCATTTCACATGACAGATCGGGACTGCTGTATCCGGAGGAAAGATCTTGGAGTGCATATCGAGATGGGCGATGATAGACACAAGGTAACCGTATCGGGGACGATTTCCCTTGAAAGGGAGTCTGGGTAAACCCTTCGTATTGAAGGAAGTATTTGCATGTTCCGTGATCGAAGGAATAATGCGATCCTCTCGTATTATGTTTGTTGGAAGACAAGGGGTATGATGTGGTCTTCAGCGAAGGAAAGGCTTTCCTGCTCAGTAAGACAACTGGAGAGACCCGGAAGATAGGGGTTCGAGTCAAGAACATTTATCAGTTGCAAGTAGATGGCTGCGCAGCAATGGCTGCAAGGCGGAAGCAGTGGTGAGCTGGGATGATGGCGAGCTGTGGCACAGGAGATTGGGTCACCTTCACCATGGAGCCTTGAAGATACTGCAGCAGATTTCTACTGGGCTTCCTAAGGGCACTCTTGCGCAGTCAGATCAGTGCAAGGGGTGTACCTTGGGAAAATATGTGAAAGCCACCTTTCACGAGAAGGATAGTCGCGCCACGACGATCCTTGAGAGAGTTCACACATACGTGTGTGGTCCTTTCTCTGTAGCTTCGACAGCAAAGCACAAGTACTATGTGATCTTTGTTGATGATTTCTCTCGGAAGTGCTGGATCTTCTTCATGCAGAAGAAGAGCGAGACATTTTCAAAGTTCTGTGAATTCAAGGCGCTAGTTGAGAAGGAATCGGGGAAGCATGTGAAGGCTCTCAGGAGCGACAATGGTGGTGAATTCATCTCTACTGAATTCAAATACTTTTGCAGCGCAGAAGGGATTCGGAGAGAGCTCATCGCACCCCATAACCCACAACAGAACGGGGTGGCTGAGCGGAAGAACAGAACGATCGTGGGTGCTGCATGGGCGATGTTGCATGATCAGGGCCTACCCCTTCACTTGTGGGCCGAGGCATGCAATACAGCAGTGTATGTGCAGAACCGTTGTCCTCACAAGGTTCTTGGCATGAGTACACCGGAGGAGGCTTATTCTGGAAAGAGGCCTGATATTTCCCATTTGCGGATCTTTGGTTCTCCTGTCTACATGCATGTGACGAAGGATGCGAGAAGGAAGCTGGATCCAACTGCTGAGGTTGGAATATTTGTGGGGTACATTGATACACCTCATAACTATCGGGTGTATGTGCCAGACAGTCGCAAGACTGTTGTGCGACGGGATATAAAATTTCAGGAGGAGAAAGCCATGCAGTGTTCGCTTGAGAGGGAGCCACACTCGCATGCAGATGAGGAGCTGTTAGTTCCTAAGGAGGAGCTTCCGGATGTGGATCAGCCACAAGAGGAGGTTCAGGAGGTGGAAGAAACCACCCAGGCAGCGCCAACCATCAGAGGGCGCATGCGCACTACAGAAGCTGAGCGACTGGCTCGGGATGCAGAGAGGGTTGTAGGACCACCTACAGCACAGCACAGACAGAGACAGTCACTGGACCGGTACACTGGATACATGGCTCTTGTGAGCAAATGTGTCGTGACAGAACCATCCTCTTTCGAGGAAGCTGTGGAGGAACCCGCATGGGTAGATGCCATGGTGGAAGAGTATGATTCGATTGTTAGAAGCAATGCATGGGATATTGTCCCGCGACCGGAGGGGAAATCAGTGGTGGGTTCGCGATGGATCTACAAAGTGAAGCAGGCGGCTGACGGGAGTGTGGAGAAGTACAAGGCAAGATTTGTTTCCCGTGGCTTCTCACAGATCGAGGGGATCGATTATGAGGAGACCTTTGCACCTGTCGCAAGGTACTTTTCTATATGGACGATCCTAACTCTCTCAGCGTAGATGGGGTGGCACATCCATCAGATGGATGTGAAGACTGCGTTCCTCAACGGAGTCATTGAGGAGGAGGTGTACATAGAGTAGCCTAAAGGTTTCGAGATCTTCAGCAGTGAGTCGCATGTGTGCCGACTCAAGAGAGCACTGTACGGGCTGAAGCAAGCACCTCGTGCTTGGTACACTCGGATAGACAGCTACTTCACCGGGCTTGGATTCTCCAAGAGTGAGGCGGATCCAAACCTGTACCAGATTGTGGTGGAGGGGAAGCTGTTGATCATCGTACCGTATGTAGATGATCTGATTTTGACTGGCGATGAGCAGTTGATACTTTCATGCAAGGAGGATCTTGCACGAGAGTTTGAGATGAAGGACTTGGGCATCCTTCATTATTTCCTGGGATTGGAGATTTGGCAGTGCAGCGGAGGACTGTTTTTTTCTCAGGGCAAGTATGCCCGGGAGATTCTAGAGAGGTTCAACATGCAAGGCTGCAAGCCTTTTGACACTCCTCTTCCGGTGGTTGGAGGAAGGAGGATGCTACTTCAGCGGAGGTAGTGGATGCCACTGTCTATCGACAGTTGGTGGGGTCGCTTATGTATTTGGTCAATACACGACCCGATATATGCTATGCAGTTAACCAGCTTTCGCAAGTTATGGTTAAGCCTACCAAGCTCTTTTGGAAGGCAGGCAAGCATGTATTGCGCTATATCAGAGGCACATCGGGATATGGTCTATGGTACAGACAGGAGGATGGAGCGAAGCTTTCTGGCTTCACTGATGCAGATTGGGCAGGGAGCCCAACGGACCGAAAGAGCACATCTAGAGGAGTTTTCAGCATTGGGTCGACAGCAGTTTCCTGGTACAGCAGGAAGCAGAGATCCGTGGCACTCAGTTCAGCAGAGGCCGAGTACATGGCAGCAAGCTTGGCTGCATGCGAGGCTATTTGGATGAGGAAGATCCTTGTCGGATTTTTCGGGTCGCACTTGGAGCCTACTTTGATTTATTGTGATAAACAGAGTTGCATTAAACTCTTGGCTAATCCAGTATTTCATGATAGATCCAAACACATCGACACCAGGTACCATCATATCAGAGATTGTGTGCAGTGGAGAATCATGTTACTTTCATATGTTCCCACGGAGGATTAGGATGCTGACATCTTGACGAAGGCGCTCACCAGGAGCAAGTTCAAATTCCACAGAGGCAGGATAGGGGTTGCAGATAATCCATATCTTGTTGAGAGGGGAGTGTTGAAAATGCAACAAGATGATGGAGCTTAGTGAAATGAAGTCGCCTTCACTAAGGCCCGTTGTGCTATTTTTGGCGCAAAGTCTATTTTTAGACTATGTCTATTTTTAGACATACTAGAGCTTGGTCTAGAGTTGGCAAGATTCTATTCTGGATGATTGTCGAGTTATAAATATATGGACCTCTATTTTTAGACATACAGGTCGAAGTCTATTTTTAGACTGCCTGCCTAAAAATAGGTCAGTCAAATATTATTAGCCCTTAATAATATTTGGACTATAAACTTCAGTTTATCCTCTTGCAGCACTTCAGTTGGAGCTACGGATGTGGCCCATGCACATGACAGAAGGAATTACGCTATTCCTAGGGGTTTGGTGAGCTCATGCATGGTTGACTTCAGTTAGAACTCAAGTGGTGAAGTTTGGTGGAGTTGATGAGACAATTGGTGGATTTGTGTTCAAGTTAATTTAGTTGAACTAGTTGTGTTTAGTTTAACTGGCTAATACACTAGAGATGAGTGGGGTGAATTAAATATTATTTAATTCACTAATTATTAAATCATTATTCAACTAAAGAACACATCAGTTGACTTCAGTGCATGGACATTTCAGTGAAGACCAGTGGAAGAGGTAGATGAAAGGGTGAGTTTTCTATTAGTTGCGATATTAGTTGTGCATGAGATTTGCACAAGCATTGGAGGAGATTGCCCATGAGGATTGCGCAGTTGAAGCCAAGGAGATTCGAACTTGGATCTCTCATTACACCAACTTGGATTGCGCAGTAGAGGCAGGAAAATAGTGGATGAGTTTTGAACCCGTGACTTATTCAAAACTGAGCTAGTTTGTGTGTAACTTGTGGAGATAATACTGAGTACTTGTGAGGAGTATTGTGCTATGTATTGTTACATGTTCTCTTCCATTATAATATACAAAATAGCTGGGGGTTTTCAGCTATAATCTTTCCCTATTACATATTGTGTTTATGTGCGCATGCGACTGTTTCTATTTCCGCAAATTGATGATCAATTGTAGAAGAGGTTATGTGTTATGCATGAATTCGAATTAGTGTTTGACCAGGATAATATCAGTGGATAAATCTTCATTATTCAGCAAATTTCTACAAATGTAGCCACACTTTGTCATCCACCTGGAAGTTGTGTAGCACCCGATGATGATCATGCCGCTGCTTGTACTTACTATTGGCTTTGTCCAATATGTCATGAAACTGTTGGCGGGTGTGCTGAATGCACTCAATGAAGTTGTTCTACTTGGAAGCTTCAGACTAGACATGAGTCGAATCGACTTGGGTAGCTACAAATGGCATGGCTACGTCAATGGGACATAGTGGTTGGAATCCAAAGTCCACCTAAAAGGGGTTGTGGTCGGTTGAGCTGTGGAGGGTCTAGTTATAGCTATGTTTTATATAGGGGAGGCTCTCATCCCATGTGTGTGGATGCTTTGAGTTGTACACGCACAAAATGTGTACGATCATCCTGTTGACGACCTCTGTCTGGCCATTAGTTTGGGGATGGAAATATGTGGACTTGGTAAGCTTGGTGTCTAGCATTGACCAGAGGGTGGACCAAAATGTATTGAGGAACCTGCTGTCTCGATCTGAGATGATAGACTGTGGGATCCCAAAGTGTACCCACACTCGTTCAAAAAAGAGTTTAGCAGTGGCTTCTGCTATGATATTCTTCTTGCAGGCCTCCATAATGGCCATCTTTGAGAATATGTCGATGACCATGGAAACACAGTCATTTCCATGCTTAGTGGAAGGAACGCCCAACATGTAATCCGTGGAGATGGATTCCCAAGGTCGACTAGGATTAGGCAGCGAAGTTTAGAGGCCTTGCTTCTCAATGGTCGGTTTGGAAATGGCATAAGCAGTGCAAGATCTGATGTACTTCCTGACATCCCATCGAAGGTTTGGCCAATAGAAATAATTATGCAGTACTGCCTCTGTTTTCTCGACCCTGAAATGCCCAACGACCCGCCTATAGTGCGCTTCACATATCATCTTAGCGTGCTCACTTGAAGGAACACAAAGGTGTCCCAGGTGACATAGCAGTGCATCCTGGAGGTGAAAATTTGGAACTCGATTACCCTCCAAGAGTTTCTTGTATGTGTGGCCGAACAGAACAAAGTTGAAGCTACACCAATCCTTCAAGAATTCACCTCTGAATCTGATTCTCTTGGAGAGGTTGAAATAAAGCCTTCTACTGTCCATTTGTTTGAAAATCCATTGTTTTCAGCTCCAAATATTGAAGAATCAACCCAATAATTTCCATTTTCTGCAATTCCAAAACAAGTACAAACTTCACAAACAGTAATTTCCAGCTTTCAAACATCTGCATCAAAAAGTTTTCCACTATTTGTACCTCATCAAATCATGGCTCAGCCTCCTCCTACAAGGATGCAATAGATTGTGGTTGCAATATATGCCCCACTAGCTCTTCCTCAACCTTTGCATCCTCTTCCTTAAGGAGATTATTTGAAATATTTTCCCAAATACACAGGGGAAGGAGAAGGAGTATCTGCTGAAGAACACCTAGTTTCCTTTTATAGTTATGCAGATAACCAAAACATTGAACATGAAGATGTCTGGTTAAGTCTATTTTTTCAGGTTAAGTCTATTTTTTCAGAGCTTGGATGGAGAAGCTTGTAAGTCGTTCAGAAATTTGCCACCAAATTCAATAACAAGAATAGATGCTTTTGAGGAAGTGTTTTTAAAGAAATGGTGTGACCATACAGATTACTTGTATTACCTTACAGAGTTTGGAGCTTTAAAGAAGAAGACTGATGAATCATTGGAAAATTTTACAAAGAGATTCAATAGATTATATCAAAATATTCCTGTAGAAGTCAAACCTTCTAAAACCACAACCATGATAACCTTTGCCAATGCCTTAGACTCCAAGTTTTCACTGTGGTTGAGAGCTGAGAAGCCACAAACATTGGTAGGCATGCAAGAGGCTACTATTGGAGTGCAATCCAATCTTATGGCCTCAAACAAACTGAAAATTGAAGAGGGGAAGGGGGCAAAGAATAAAAAGAAAATGAAAGAGGAGAAACCATCTTCCTCCTCTAAAAATTTCACAGCTGAAGAAAAGCTTGATAAAATGTCTAATTTGATTAAAGATCTTGCTTCCAAAATTACAAAATTTTAGTTAGAAAACACGCCTTCTACTAGGCCCATTCAAAATCAAGGAATGATCTGAATGTGATCGAATAAAGTGCTTAAGCAGTTTGATTAGTTTTTCCTTTAGATTGATTGTTAATTGAAGTAAGATTTAATGAAAATAGACATCAACCAACAACAAATAAATGATTTAAATCACATCAATAAACAGAGAGAAGAAGATGCAAACATTTGATGACGGAGTTCGTACCTAGTGGACTACATCTCTGGGTCCGCTTTCAACTGGGCGTCCATTTTATTTGGATTGATCTTGAGGAATTTATTTACACAAAAATGAATCAGAATAATTGTGCTCGCAGGCACTTCTAGACTCTGTAAATAGAAAGTACTCTCTCTTTCCTTTCTGATGCCTGTATCTGCACTCAATTTCGACACCTGACAACTGAGCAATGCTATAAACAATTTTTCCTATGTCCTTCTGAAACTGAACTAAAAAAATACAGCATATCCTTAATGAAGCTTTGTCATGGTTTTTATAAGCTAGACTCGAACCTTTGAAATCCCAATTTAGCTTGTGGTTGAGTAAATTTGTAAAAGGGTCTCGAACCCTATCTCCTATTGAATATTTATGATAAAGGACCTTAACCTTTGGCGCTGAAAATAAATATTAAAACCAAAAAATAAAAATGGGATAGGCTATTAACCCTGGCGGTCAGCCTAACCGGGCAGAACCGAAAATCGTTGGCATGTGAACAGGCGGAACAACTCTGAACCTGACAGGTTAACTTCAGTGGTTGCTCCGACAGGTTAGCGGACAACTGCATGTGATAGCATTGCCGATGGTTGCGGCTTAGCTCTAATAGTCACGGTTTAACTCCCGACGGTTCAGCTTTATCCGCTGCGATACTTGTCACATGTTTTATACAAAGCCTGGCGCAATTTTGAAACGCGGCTTTACAACTGTCAACACAAACATTCCCGCCGCGGTCTATAGACCTGCCACATGTGTAATCCTTTCGATGCGGTCTATGCTGGCGGTTAGGAAGCACTGTGGGTTTTTTTATAAAGTTTTTTATATTGTTTTTAAACTTTATATCACCCGAAACTTAACATTTAAAGGTTTATGTAATGTTTTCAACCCATTTCATGACCTCGAATTTTTAAATACCCTTAAACCTTAGCATAAAAGTTTTATAAAATTAATATATGCTTGGCGCTAAAAGGTTTAAGACTTAGTTTTAATGTTTTAATACCAAAACACATAGGTTTTAGGACTTAAGGTTTTACCATAGCCTTTAGGAATAGGTCTTAAATGATGTATATAGGGTTTTAGACTTTGGTTTTAGGGTTTTAGATCTAGGTTAGTTTTAACCTTAGAACTTTTACATAATAAGGTATTTCACCTCTTATAGACCTTTCTTAACCCACTTTTCACATTCTCATCACACATGACAACCATGACACTGAAGGAGCTTTCACTGGCGAAACTGAACCATGATCAATTTGAGGAAGACACTGACGAAACTGGCAGATTGGAGACTGAACTGGACGTCGATTGTACTTGGAAATTTGTCAATCTGTACTGATCAAGATCCTCCTGGATCAGTCTTCTCCACTTAAAAGCTTTTGGACCAAATAGATTTTAAGCAGACAACAAGTGAGAATACAACTCTCTCACTTTCATCTTGACTTTGATGACATACAACCATACCTGATCGTTGACCTGAAATTGATGCTTATCATGGCGCAATTTGATCCTGACTTGACTCAATGCTTGTCGTGGCGCATAAAAATTTAAGGCTAGATTGTAAGCTTGATGCACATAAGTTAAAAATTCATCCCACAAATTAGGATGTTTACTGTAGTTACCTCGAAGAATATGTATCCCAGTCCTCTTCCCCATTTCTGTCTATCCTTGAACCAAATCCATGCTGCCCCATGGTTGCAAAGGAACTGGAAGCGGCATGTGCAAACCAATCTTTTGATTGCATGGCTTGCTTGTTGAACACATTACACATCCGTTTATGTACTTCACAATTGTTTCATACATACGAGGCCAGTAAAAATACCTTTGAATTTGTGCCGTAGTCTTTCTTACGCCGAAATATCCTGCAATTTGAGAAAGATGAACTTCCCGAATAACCTGCACTCTTTCTATCTGAGCATCATGAGTTAGTGCTTCAAAAGAATCTTTGAAATCATCATAAATTCTATACTTTTCTACATAAATTTCATGAACCAATGAAATTTTATGTGGTACTACTGAAGCATTCAAAGACATCATATCAACTACTTTACTTGTTACACCTTCCTTGTCCTTAATTACTAAGTGAATTTGCTAAAGAAATCCCATCCAACTGTAGTGAGATTGTTGCAACTTATTATATGATTGAAAGTATTGAAGCAGCTGATAATCTATGTGAATCACTGTTTCCATTGCATAACATTTAATATATGTTTTAACTTCATATGGTTGTTGATGATCTATCAATGCTGTGAAATTTTTCTGCTTAAATGAATCAACTTTAAAATCGACACTTATTCCCCATGTCCCGTTTTGCTTATGAGCCAAAATTATGGGTGAACTGTATGGAGTTAAACTGTGTCGCATTAATTCTTTTCCAACCTTCCCTGGAATTTGTTGCTTTATTTATTTATGCTCTATAACTGACTTGTGATACATCCCATTATTAGAGGCATTAAACATCAACTGCATCTCATGTGATATTTCCTTTTTATGAAGTAGATGTTTTGGTTCTTTAACTAGATCCTAAAATGAATCTACCTTTTTAACCAAATTACCTTCATACTGAATTTCACAACCTGAACAAGTTTCATTAAGATCCTTATGTTGCTCTTTTATCGACATGAGTATGTACTTCTTACTTGAACTTATTAAGCGCTCATCTGATTAGCGTTAATTAAATTCAAGTGATCTTTGATTTTATGTGCCCGAACAATGTACTTAATCCCATATTTCTTGAGATGATACATATGTTCCTTCCTATAAAATACTGTTGGAAATACTGAGAGGGGGGGTGAATCAATATTCCTTTCAATTAGAGCATTAGTTAATCTTCAATTATTATCAGTGTTTGTACAATGATAGCAGCAAACAAGAGGAAAACAAATGCACACATTTTTTAAGGTGGAAACCCACTCTAGGACAAAAACCACCTACTGCTTTTCTAATAATTCTTTAATATTCAACTCCAATTGAAAATAAAGCTCCAACTTCCTAGAATCTAGAAAAGCATTCTTCTCCAGCTCCCATTGGATGGACGCTCCAACACCTGAGATTCTTCAGTAGTCAACTGAACGGATGCCCCAACACCCAATGAGCTACAACTCACCCTAGCACCACCCTACCACCCTATAGAAGAATAAAAGAAGAATGGACTCCCATACCAGGGAAAATGGTCCACTTTACAATGATATAGAATGATGTAGAAGAAGAAGATATATTAGACCATAACCCCAACTTTGACACAACCACCTAATGATGATGATAGACCTCCCAAGACCTCCCAACACTGCCTCTTCAACCCTTGGCATATAGACACTAGTACAATTTGTACAATAATGTATTTACAATGACTAAGTACAATGATACCTTTACAATGATTATATGCAGTGCTTCCCACTTGAAGACTTCATATGATGAAATTCTTGCTACTGTTATGCACCTTGGTTGCTGCTTTTGTCATGCTACCCTCTGCTACACCTTGCTTTTCTTTTCTGCCGTAGAAAGTCTGGTCCTTTGCAACCCTTGACAACACATGATCTAGCTTTTTCTTGCCTTCTAGGAGCTCGATATTGAATCTGGTGTATCTATGTTATTTCAGATCCTAAATATCTGATTTTCGGTCCTGTAGTAGTCCTCTGAGTCATATTTCCAATGCCACAGGTCTGTCCTAATTTGGATTCTTCAAGAGAGAGTTATACCCAATCTCTCACAATGCCCTAATTATGGACTGTTTCAACAGAGCGCACTTGTACGACGTGCCACGTGTCACTGTTTCTTCATTTGGCTCTAAAATTGGTAGAGAGAAACGTATAGACTGTGAAATATCTACCAATTTTTACAGAATTCCAATCCGATACTTAGAGAGAGAGTTATGATGTTTTTACCAAGGTCACTTATTTGAGATAAATTTCAGGAGCTTGCAAAAACCATGTCTTCCATAGATCATATCTCCAAAAATGTTGTGCACCTTAATCTGAAATTTTTACAGCAACTTCCTCAGGATTTTGGATTCACCTCATAAAAATTTCAGCTTCTGAGCCTTCGTAGAAAAAAATTTAGAGCGAAAATTCCACAATGACCTGTTTCAGATGGCCGAATCCCTTGCCTAAGGAGGAAATGAAGATCACAATTTATATAAATGCTTAAGTTGGGAGGGGCTTCAACAAGTGAACATGGGAGGAATTTTAGGAGCTTAAAAAATATTAATTATGACTTTTCAATGACCCATGCCCCAACCCCATGGGTTTTTAGCCCACTAACTGGGGGTACAATCTTCAAACATGAATATCTCTCAAACTGTGAAGAATTACATGGCGTGCCATATATCAACGGAAACATATCGACAAGTAGAAACCATCAAAAGCACTATTGACCTAGAATATATTAAGTTTGTAGGTCAAAATTCCCATGCAATATTGGGTTAGACCCTGGTGCTGCTTGGGTTGACATCAATGACAACCGCTGATCAAAAATCTCCCCCTTTGGCATTGATGGTAACACAAGTACTCCCCCTGCGATCATCACACCTCTTCCTACAAAATTCTCTCCCCCTTTGACATAAATGGCAAAGGGTAAATCCCCCTGAAACACAAACACCCTGTGGACCTGTACACACTTCCACTCCTCCTGACACACAACCGTCCTGCAGAGTTGTAATCTACTTCCACTCCCCCTTTATATTCTGAAAAAGGAAAATCTAATGAGAACTTGGGAGAATCCCAAGCTTCTAGCGAAGATATTCCAATGTTGGTGAATATTTAATATGTGATTCTTTTGGTGCTACTTGGAATCTTGCTACTTGTCCAACTGCTTGCATAACATCTAGTCGGGAGGCTGTTACATATAGAACACTACTAATCATAGATCTCTACAACCTTTGATCCACATCCTTAGATGAGTCGTATATGCTCAATTTGCAACCTGTTACCATTGGAGTAAGAATGGGTTTGCAATCTTCCATTTTAAATTTCTTGAGAATTTCCTTGATGTACTTGGCTTGACATATAAATATTCCTTTCTCTTGCTGAGATATTTGAAGCCCTAAGAAGTATGTCAGCTCACCAAGTAAAGACATCTCGAAATCACTTTGCACATTTGTAGCAAACTTCTTACTTAGTCGATCATCATTGCTACCAATTATTGTATCGTCCTCTTTAGCTATTAGACATGCTTTAGTTGCTTCATCCAGAACATATATGTCATTTGGAGCTCGACTTGCTGTAGCCACAATTTCACCATACACGCCTTTCCTGATTTCACATTTCATGGAGTTGAATAGTATTGTGTGTCCTTGATCACACATTTGTCCAACACTGAGCAGATTGTGATTCATGTTTTCAACCAATGGAACATTCTTGCCTAGAGCATCTTTTCTTCTGAGAGTGACATTACGTGATCCTATAACATTTGAAGATCCATCATTTCCAAAGGACATGGTTCTGTCCTAATTCTCTTTCAGAGATACAAATTTATTTCTATCTCCAGTCATATGCGTTGAGCAACCGCTATCAACATACCACACATCCTTTTTCTTTTGAGCCTTGAAAGCGAGAGCACAATTATCATTCTTCTTCTTCTTCCATGTTCGTTATTTCTGTGGTTTCAAAGATTATTCTGGAGGATTTTCAAGTATGTAGTCTTTGACTATGTGTCCAAAGTTTCGACATTTGTAACATTCAATATTATTTCTTAAATGTTCAAATCTATTGATGTTTCGCTGAGCCCTGGGAAGTTCATATTTGACAAATCTCTTAGAATTGTATTCGTTCCTAGGGTACGTGCGACATTCTACAACTTTATGACCAAATTTTCCACATGAATAACAATAGCCATAAAAAATATGTTGGTACCTGGATGGAAATTTTCGTCGAGGAATTGTCTTCCAAGGCTGTTCTTACGAATCTTGTCCAATGAAGTCTACATGCATGTTAGATCTCATAGGTTCATTGTATTTTGTTGTAGAAGGTCATGCTTCTTCTTCTTTGTAACTGATGCCAGTTTTGTCGTTTTAAGATCGTTGATTGTTGATGAGTTCTCCCAATTCCCTTGAGTTGTTGGCATAGTTTTGGATAGTTTTTCCTTTCTTCAGTTCCTCACGCAACGACACTACTTCGGCTTCTAATTCTTCCCTTTCTTGGTTTCTTTCTTCCAACTTCTTTTGAAGTGACTCTTCAATGCATTTGTGTTCTTCAACTTCAATTTTAAGACCCTGAACTTGTTCTTCAAGAGTTTTGGAACGGATCTTCTCCGCCTTGAGATCTTTTATGAGCTTGATTTCTTCCTCATAAAATTCTTCTATGGTCCATCCTTCTTCTTCGTTGTTTGATACCTCTTGTTTATTGTGCTTGGGTTTATTGTGCTTGGATATAAACAATACTCTCTCATTGGTTTCTTCTTCACTGTCATTGTCTTCATCGGATGATGAGCTATCTTCTTTAGAGAGAAAGTTCCTTTTGGATCCTTGCTTGTTGAATTTATTAAAGCCTTTCTTTCCTTTTGAGTTTCCATTACTTCTGTTTGGACATTTTGCTGCAAAATTCCCAACCTCATTACAACTGAAACATATCAATGGAATTTTACCTTTGAATTGTCCCTTACCAACTTTTAGTTTTCTCGTGAAGTAAGCATATTCTTCATCTGAAAGACCTTCTTCATCATCTCCCTTTTCTTCACACTTGCGGGTGCATGTATTTTCAATTGAAGGTTGCTTATCCTTATTGGTTTTCTTAGATGCAATGAACGTAGTTTCTAGATGCGAAGTACCCTCTTCTTCATCAAGTCTCATTTCATATGCTATGAGAACTCCATGTAATTCCTCTTTGCTGAGTTTGTCCGGATTTGCACTGTATTCTAAGATCGATACCTTTGGGCTAAATTTCCCTGGTAACGTTCTAAGAATCTTCCGTATAATAGTCTTCTCGTCAACTGGCTCTCCCAATCCTTCCAGAGTATTGGTTATTTCATCAACGTATTGGAAGTATGCATCAATGTTGCAATCTTCTTTCATTCTGAGTTGCTCAAATTTTTCTCTATAGATTTGAAGCTTTGCTTTTTTGACATTTGAGTCACCTGCATATATATTCTCAAGCTTGTCCCATACATTTTTGGCAGTTTTACAACCCAACACCTTATGATAAGCAGATTCAATAAGTCCACTGATAATAATATTCTTTGCTTTTTCATAATTTACCAAATTCTTCTTACCTTGTTCATCCGTAGTTGATGTAAATCCATTTTGAAAAATGTCCCATACTTCGTAACCTTGCGCCAAGAGATAGACCTCCATTCTTCTTTTCTAGAGTGCATAATTATTTTCATTGAATAAAGGTGCACCATTCTTGGTATGCTCCATGACCTCCTTCCAGATGTTAAACTACTATTGAAGGAACCAAGCTCTGAAACCAATTGTTGGAAATACTGAGGGGGGGGGGGGGGTGAATCAATATTCCTTTCAATTAGAGCATTAGTTAATCTTCAATTATTATCAATGTTTGTACAATGATAGCAGCAAACAAGAGGAACACAAATGCACACAGTTTTTAAGGTGGAAACCCACTCCGGGACAAAAACCACCTATTTCTTTTCTAATAATTCTTTAATATTCAACTCCAATTGAAAATAAAGCTCCAACTTCCTAGAATCTAGAAAAGAATTATTCTCCAGCTCCCATTGGATGGACGCTCCAACACCCGAGATTCTTCAGTAGTCAACTGAACGGATGCCCCAACACCCAATGAGCTACAACTCACCCTAGCACCACCCTATAGAAGAATAAAAGAAGAATGGACTCCCGTACCAGGGAAAATGGTCCACTTTAAAATGATATAGAATGATGTAGAAGAAGAAGATATACTAGAACATAACCCCAAATTTGACATAACCACCTAATGATGATCATAGACCTCCCAACACTGCCTCTTCAACCCTTGGTAGATAGACACTAGTACAATTTGTACAATAATGTATTTACAATGACTAAGTACAATGATACCTTTACAATGATTATATACAATGCTGCCCACTTGAAGACTTCATATGATGAACTTCTTGCTGCTGTTATGCACCTTGGTTGCTGATTTTGTCATGCTACCCTCTACTGCACCTTTCTTTGCTTTTCTGTTGTAGAAAGTATGGTCCTTTGCAACCCTTGACAATACATGATCCTCAATATTTTATTTTCAGTCCTGTAGTATTCCTCTAAGTCGTCTTTCCAATTCCATAGGTCTGACCCAATTTGGATTCTTCAAGAGAGAGTTATACCCAATCTCTCACAATGCCCTAATTATGGATTGTTTCAGCAGAGCGCACTTGTACGACATGCCACGTGTCACTGTTGCTTCATTTGGCTCTGAAATTGATAGAGTGAAACGTACAGATTGTTCACCACTTTTTACAGAATTCCAATCCGATACTCAGAGAGAGAGTTATGACGATTTTACCAAGGTCACTTATTTGAGATGAATTTCAGGAGCCTGCAAAAACCGTGACTTCCATAGATAATATCTCCAAAAATTTGTGCACCTTGATCTAAAATTTTTACAGCATATTCCTCAGGATTTTGGCTTCGACTCATAAAAATTTCAGCTTTTGAGCCTTCGTAGAAAAAAAGTTTGAGGGAAAATGCCACGATGATCTGTTTCAGATGGCCGAATCCCTTGCTTAAGGAGGAAATGAAGATCACAATTTATATAAATGCTTAAGTTGAGAGGGGCTTCAATAAGTGAACGTGGGAGATATTTTAGGAGCTTAAAAAATATTAATTATGACTTTTCAATGACCCATGCCCCAACCCCATGGGGTTTTAGCCCACTAACTGGGGGTACAAGCTTCAAACATGAATATCTCTCAAACCGTGAAGAATTACATGGCATGCCATATATAAACGGAAACATCTCGACAAGTAGAAACCATCAAAAGCACTATTGGCCTAGAATATATTAATTTGGTAGGTAAAAATTCCCATGCAATATTGGGTTAGCCCCTGGTGCTGCTTGGGTTGACATCAATGACAACCGCTGATCAAAAAATACTGCATCACGGTCATAGAGATAAGGGCTACCTAAGACAATTCAAAAAATGTCTAACGGTATCACATCTAGATCCACTTCGTCGATATAGTTAGCTGTGATTGCAAATTTTAACTGACACTATTTGGTAACATGAATTTGAGATTTTTATTTTAACCACCCTAAAGGATATGGTTTTGGATGATTATGTGTTTTCAAACCCAATTGTTTAACCAATGACTCATAAATCAAATTTTCCTGTGATCCCGTATCGAACAATGTATCTATCTTAGTATGCTTTGAAGTTACCCTTATATGAAATAAATTGATTCTTTTATCTTCATTCTGTTGTTTGATGTTTGAAGAAGCAGAAGTAATAGCATCATAAATTTTACCTGTTGTAACCATAGCAGTGATTTTGCTTTCATCACCTAAATCAGATCCTAAGTCCAAGCATTGTTGGATTGTTGTTTCAGCCTTCTTTTCACCCTTCTTCATTTGGAACTTCTTTGGCTTCAGTTCCGGATGAAGTTTCTGTTCAGAATGAAAAAATATGATGGAGCTTAGTGAAAAGAAGTCGCCTTCACTAAGTGGGCCCGCAGGCTATTTGTGGCGCAAAGTCTATTTTTAGACATATGGATCATGGTCTATGAGTTGCAGGATGCTATTTGTGGATGGTTGGTCAAGTTGGTAAAAATAGATGGACTTCTATTTTTAGACATATTGGGCGAAGTCTATTTTTAGACTGCCAGTCTAAAAATAGATTAGTTGAATATTATTAGCTCTTAATAATATTTGGACTATAAACATTATCTTATCCTCTTGCAGCACTTCAGTTCGAGCTACGGATGTGGCACATGCAGCTGACAAAAGGAATTACGCTATTCCTAGGGGTTAGTTGAGCTATTGCATGGTTGACTTCAGTTAGAACTCATGTGGCAGAGTTTGGTGGAGTTGATGAGACAGTTGATGGAGTTGTGTTCAGTTTAACTTAGTTGAACTAGTTGTATTTAGTCTAACCGATAAATACACTAGTGATGAGTGGTGTGAATTAATTATTAATTAATTCAATAATTATTAACTCATAAATCAACTAAAGAATACATCAGTTAACTCATGTGCATGGACAGTTCAGTGGAGACCAGTGTTAGAGGTGGGTGAAAGGGTGAGTCTACTATCAGTTGTGACTATAGCCGTGCATGAGATTTGCACACACATTGATTGAGATTTCCAATGAGGATTGCGCAAGACAGTTTTCAAAGTGGGACTAACTTTGGATCTCATCAATATTCATATTGGATGAGCAAAAGAGGTGACAGGAGGAGATTCGAACTTGTGACTTGTTCATATCTGAGCTAGTTAGTGTGTAACAATTGGAGATAGTGCTGAGAGCTTGTGAGGAGTTTGTGCTATGTATTGTTACATGTTCTCTATCATTATAATATACAGATAGTTGGGGGTTTTCAGCTGTAAGCTTTCCCCATTACATACTGTGTTATATGTGTGCTTGATTATGTTTTAATGTGCGCATGCGACTGCTTCTAATTTCTGCAAATTGTTGATCAATTGTAGAAGAGGTTATGTATTATGCATGAAGCTCAAATAGTGTGTAATTAGGATAATCTCGGTGAATAATTCATCTATTACTAAAATTTCTACATGGTATCAAAGCGAAATTGATCATCAGATCTATTACAGTGATTACATTTTATTTCGATAGACAGAGTCTGTACGAGGGCCAGGTAGCCTCTGGATCCATCCTCTCTTTGAAAGGTGATATATCCATTAAATGCCCCTACATTCAATCTCTGTGCTAGAAATAATTTGTTCTCACAGATCAGAAGCGGTTGAGTTTTGAGCTGGTGGAATTCGAATTTGCAGCAGTGTTTTCTTGGTGTCGAAGTCAAAATATCTTTCAACGGATTACGATTGGAGTATGCCCTTGAGGGCAGCTCGAATTATGTTGCATGGAAGGACAGGATGGAGGCGGTGTTAGATGACAACGGGCTGAAGGAGTTCTTAGATGCTGAAGTCCCAAAGCCTACTGATGCTGCTCAAGTTGAGGCTTGGAAAAAGAAGACAACAAAATGTCGAAGGATTCTGTTGGAGGGCGTGAAGGATCACATTGTATCCAGCCTGCATGGAAAAGATTCTCCATACTTGATGTGGAAAGCATTGACAGATTTATTCCAAAGCAAGACAACGCAGGATGTTTATGCTTCTCATGATAAACCCTAGGAAACATAAAGATGGAGAAAGGCGACAAGATGCCCAAGTACCACGAAGTCTTGGTCCAATGCAGATTAATGGGAAGGTGGGGGTGACTCGTAGATGATGAGGACTTGCGAGCTCTCGTCTCCTCAAGCCCTCCAAGAGCTGGAATTCCTACTTGATTCGTCAAATGGCTCCGGGAATGCTGTGATGGAGCCACTTGGCCTGATCTTTTGTGTGCAAGAGGAGATAAGGCGTTGAAAATAGGGACTCATCTTCATCAAAGGCATCCATGAAGAAAATTGCTTTGGCTGCCAAAGAAAAAAAGGGGAAGAGCAAGAAAGCTTCTCATTCCGGTGCGGAAGGCAAGAAGCAGGACATGTCCAAGGTGAAGTGCTTTCACTGTCACCAACACGGACATTACGCCACTAATTGTCCACAGAAGAAGAAAAATAAGCAGGCTGCTGGATCTGCAGCTGGAGAGGCCTTAGCCTCGCAGTTTGAGATGGATTTTTCCACTGATCGCATGCTTGGTCTCAAGTGTGATGGGTTCAGTGTGGTTTCTTGACAGTGGTGCGTCTTTTCACATGACAGGAGATCGAGATTTGTTTACTGATCTGGATGAGAAAGATCTTGGAGTGCACATCGAGATGGGCGAAGATGGTAGATACAGTGCGACCGGTATCGGTACCATTTCCTTTGAGAGGGAGTTTTGTAAACCCTTCGTATTGAAGGAAGTGATGCATGTTCCAAGATTGAAGAAGAATCTTATCTCTCTGGCGATGTTAGAAGACAAGGGATATGATGTTGTCTTTAGCGAGGGAAAGGCTTTCCTGCGCAGTAAGGCAACTGGTGAGACCCAGAGGATAGGGGTTCGAGTTAAGAACCTTTATCAATTGCAGGTAGATGGCTGCGTAGCAATGGCATGCAAGGCAGAAGGAGTGGTGAGCCGGGATGATGGCGAGTTGTGGCACCGGAGATTGGGCCACCTTCACCATGGAGCTTTGAAGATACCGCAGCAGATTTCTACTGGGCTTCCTAAAGGCACTCTTGCGCAGTCAGATCAGTGCAAGGGGTGTACCTTAGGAAAATTTGTGAAAGCCACCTTTCACGAGAAGGATAGTCGCGCCACGACGATCCTTGAGAGAATTCACACAGACGTGTGTGGACCTTTCTCAATAGCTTCGACAGCAAAGCACAGGTATTATGTGATATTTGTTGATGATTTTTCTCGTAAGTGCTGGATCTTCTTCATGCAGAAGAAGAGCGAGACATACTCAAAGTTCTGTGAGTTCAAGGCACTGGTTGAGAAATAATCGAGGAAGCAGGTGAAGGCTCTTAGGAGCGACAATGGTGGTGAATTCATATCTGGTGAATTCAAGGACTTTTGCAGCGCAGAAGGAATTCGAAGAGAGCTCATAGTGCCTCATAACCCACAACAGAATGGAGTCGCAGAGCGAAAGAACATAACGATTGTGGGTGCTGCACGATAAATGTTGCATGATCAGGGCCTTCCCATACACTTGTGGGCTGAGGCATGCAATACTGCAGTTTATGTGCAAAACCATTGTCCTCATAGGATACTTGGCATGAGTACACCCGAGGAGGCGTTTTCTAGTAAGAGGCCTGATATTTCCCATTTGAGGATTTTTGGTTCACCTGTTTACATTCATGTGACGAAGGATGCCAGGAAGAAGCTGGAGCCGACTGCGGAGGTTGGGATATTTGTGGGGTACACTGATACGCCCCACAACTATCGTGTGTATTTTCTAGACAGTCGCAAGACTGTTGTGCGACGGGATATCAAATTTCAGGAGGAGAAAGCCATGAAGTGTTCGCTTGAGAGGGAGCCACACTTGCATGCAAAGGAGGAGCTATTAGTTCCTAAGGATGAGCTTCAGGATGTGGATCAGCCACAAGAGGAAGTTCATGGAGTGGAAGAGACCACTCATGCAGCGCCAACCATCAGAGGGTGCAAGCGCACTACAGAAGCTGAGCGACTAGCTCAAGATGCAGAGAAGGTTGTATGACCACCTATAGCACAGCGTAAACAGAGACAGTCACCTGACCGGTATACTGGATACATGGCTCTTGTGAGAAAATGTGTCGTGATAGAGCCATACTCTTTCGAGGAAGCTCTGGAGGACCCCACATGGGTAGATGCCATGGTGGAAGAGTATGATTCGATTGTCAGAAACAGTGCATGGGAGATTGTCCCAAGACCGGAGGGGAAATCAGTGGTGGGTTTGAGATGGATCTACAAAGTGAAGCAGTGGGTGCTCTAATATGGGGAGGCGGCGGGCGGCAAGACAGATTTTTTTCCCAGGCTTTGCTTGCGTAGGGGACGATTTGGAGGAGACCTTGCACCTGCCGTGCGGTATTCTTCCCATTTTACGATTTTGCCTCCGTCGGGGCCGATGGGGTGGCACATTCATCAGATGGATGTGAAGACCGCGTTCCTCAATGGAGTTATTGAGGAGGAGGTGTACATAGAGCAGCCTGAAGGTTTTGAGATCTTCAGCAGTGAGTCGCATGTGTGCCGACTCAAGAGAGCACTGTACGGGCTGAAGCAAGCACCTCGTGCTTGGTACACTCGGATAGACAACTACTTCACCGGGCTTGGATTCTCCAAGATTGAGGCGGATCCTAACCTGTACCAGATTTTGGTGGAGGGGAAGTTGCTGATCATTGTACTGTATGTAGATGATCTGATTTTGACGGGTGATGAGCTGTTGATACTTTCATGCAAGGAGGATCTTGTTAGAGAGTTTGAGATGAAGGACTTGGGCCTCCTTCATTATTTCCTGGGATTGGAAATTTGGCAGCGCAGTGATGGACTATTTGTTTCTCAGGGTAAGTATGCCCGGGAGATACTGGAGAAGTTCAACATGCATGGCTGCAAGCCTGTTGATACTCCTCTTCCTGGAGGTTGGAGGAAGGAGGATGCTACTTCGGCGGAGGTAGTGGATGCCACTGTTTATCAACAGTTGGTGGGGTCGCTTATGTATCTGGTCAATACACGACCCGATATATGCTATGCTGTTAACCAGCTGTCACAAGCTATGGTTAAGCCTACCAAGCTCTTCTGGAAGGCAGGCAAGCATGTATTGTGTTATCTTAGAGGCACATCGGGATATGGATTGTGGTACAGATAGGAGGATGAGGTGAAGCTATGTGGCTTCACGGATGCAGATTGGGCAGGGAGCCCAACGGACAGAAAGAGCACATCTGGAGGGATCTTCAGTATCGGGTCGACAAGAGTTTCTTGGTACAGCAGGAAGCAGAGATCCGTGGCACTCAGTTCAGCAGAGGTCGAGTATATGGCAGCAAGCTTGGCTGCATGCGAGGCTATATGGATGAGGAAGATCCTAGTCGGGTTGTTCAGGTCACACTTGGAGCCTACTGTGATTTATTGTGATAACCAGAGTTGCATTAAAATCTCAGCTAATCCATTATTTCATGATAGATCCAAACACATCAACATCAGGTACCATCATATCAGAGATTGTGTGCAGCGGAGGATCATGTTACTTTCATACATTCCCACGGAGGATCAGGATGCTGATATCTTGACGAAGGTGCTCACCAGGAGCAAATTCGAATACCACAGAGGCAAGATAGGGGTTGCAGATAATTCATATCTTGTTGAGAGGGAGTGTTGAGAATGCAACAAGATGATGGAGCTTAGTGAAAAGAAGTCACCTTCACTAAGTGGGCCCGCAGGCTATTTTTGGCGCAAAGTCTATTTTTAGACATATGGATCATGGTCTATGAGTTGCAGGATGCTATTTGTGGATGGTTGGTCAAGTTGGTAAAAATATATGGACTTCTATTTTTAGACATACTGGGCGGAGTCTATTTTTAGACTGCCAGTCTAAAAATAGATCAGTCGAATATTATTAGCTCTTAATAATATTTGGACTATAAACATTATCTTATCCTCTTGGAGCACTTCAGTTCGAGCTACGGATGTGGCACATGCAGCTGACATAAGGAATTACGCTATTCCTAGGGTTTAGTTGAGCTATTGCATGGTTGACTTCAGTTAGAACTCATGTGGCAGAGTTTGGTGGAGTTGATGAGACAGTTGATGGAGTTGTGTTCGGTTTAACTTAGTTGAACTAGTTGTATTTAGTCTAACTGATAAATACATTAGTGATGAGTGGTGTGAATTAATTATTAATTAATTCACTAATTATTAACTCATAAATCAACTAAAGAATACATCAGTTAACTGCATGGACAAGCCAAAGGATAATTAAAGAAAGAGTAAGAAAGGGTGAGGCCTACCATTAGCTAGGATTAAATCGAGATGAGATTTGTGAACACACATTGATTAAGATTGCCAATGAAGATTGCGAGAGCATGAAGCTGGCTCCATCAACTTGGATCCTAATTTATTATTCATTTGACGGGCAAGAGAGGCAAAGAAACAGTGGGAGAGATTTGGTTCCAGGATGAAACCATTCCAGCTAGTTTGTGTGTGTAAGGTGAGACAGGCCGAGAGTTTGTGAGGAGTTTTGTGGCAGGCTATTGCTATGCCTCAGTCACATAATAGTGGCAAGCAGAAGTTGTGTCACCGTAAGCTTTCCTAGTTTATATACCAGGAGCATATATGTGTGCTTGATTATGTTTTAATGTGCGCATGCGACTGCTTCTAATTTCCGCAAATTGATGATCAATTGCAGAAGAGGTTATGTATTATGCATGAAGCTAAAATAGTGTGTAATCAGGATAATCTCTGTGAATAATTCATCTATTACTCAAATTTCTACAGTTTCCAACTGTTGAAGATTGAAACAAGAAATAGTGAAGGAGGCATCCTAAAACATCTTTCCTGATCCTAGTTGGAAAGTGATCACCTAAACCAGGTGGGGGGCCACACAGGTGATTTTTGTCGCAAAGTCTATTTTTAGACATATGGATCATGGTCTATGATTTGCAGGATGCTATTTATGGATGATTGGTTAAGTTGGTAAAAATAGATGGACCTCTATTTTTAGACATTGGGCGGAATCTATTTTTAGACTGCCGAGCTAAAAATAGAACAGTCGAATATTATTAACCCTTAATAATATTTGGACTATAAACATTATATTATCCTCTTGGAGCACTTCAGTTTGATGCTTGGATGTGGCACAAGCAACTGACAGAAGGAAATACGCTTTTCCTAAGGTTTAGTTGAGCTATTGCATGGTTGACTTCAGTTAGAACTCATGTGGCAGAGTTTGGTGGAGTTGATGAGACAGTTGGTGGAGTTGTGTTTGGTTTAACTTAGTTGAACTAGTTGTATTTAGTCTAACTGATAAATACACTAGTGATGAGTGGTGTGAATTAATTATTAATTACTTCAATAATTATTAACTCATAAATAAACTAAAGAATACATCAGTTAACTGCAATGCATGGACAGTTCAGTGGAGACCAGTGTTAGAGGTGGGTGAAAGGGTGAGTCTACTATCAGTTGTGACTATAGCTGTGCATGGGATTTGCACACAGATTGATTGAGATTGCCAATGAGGATTTCGCAGTACAAACCAGTGGGATTCGAACTTGGATCTTATCATTATTCATCTTGGATTGCGCAGTAGAGGCAGGCAAACAGTGGAGGAGATTTGAACCTATGACTTGTTCAGATCTGAGCTAGTTTGTGTGTAGCATGTGAGATAGTGCTGAGAGCTGTGAGGAGATTTGTGCTATGTATTGTTACATGTTCTCTATCATTATAATATACAGATAGTTGGGGGTTTTCAGCTGTAAGATTTCCCCATTACATATTGTGTTCTATGTGTGCTTGATTATGTTTTAATGTGCGCATGCGACTGCTTCTATTTCCGCAAATTGATGATCAATTGTAGAAGAGGTTATGTATTATGCATGAAGCTCAAATAATGTGTAATCAGGATAATCTCGGTGAATAATTCAGCCATTATTCAATTTTCTACATGGTATCAGAGCTAAATTGATCATCGGATCTATTACAGTGATTACAATTTATTTCGGTAGACAGAGTCTGTAAGCGGGCCAGGTAGCCTCTGGATCCATCCTTTCTTTGAAAGGTGATATATCCAGTAAATGCCCCTACAGTCGATCTCTGTGCTAGAAATAATTTGTTCTCACATATCAGAAGCGGTTGAGTTTTGAGCTGGTGGAATTCGAATTTGCAGTAGAGTTTTCTTGGTGTTGAAGTTGAAATGTCTTTCAACGGATTGCGATTGGAGTATGCCCTTGAGGGCAGCTCGAATTATGTTGCATGGAAGGACAGGATGGAGGCGGTGTTAGATGACAATGGGCTGAAGGAGTTCATAGATGCTGAAGTCCCAAAGCCTACTGATGCTGCTCAAGTTGAGGCTTGGCAAAAGAAGACAACAAAGTGTCGAAGGATTCTGTTGGAGGGCGTGAAGGATCACATAGTATCCAGCCTGCATGGTAAAGCTTCTCCATTATTGATGTGGGAATATTTGATAGATTTTTTCCAAAGCAAGAGTGACCAAAGGAAGTTGGTGCTCAAGGATAAACTCAGGAAAATAAAGATGGAGAAGAATGACACTATTCTGGTATACTTGACAAAGTTTGTCCATTGCAGGGATGAGCTTGGGAGTGTCGGAGTTAGTGTGGATGATGAGGAATTGGTGAGCTTGTCTCTCCTTGGGCTTTCAAAGAGTTGGCATTCCTATCAGGATTCTGTCAATGGTCGGGAGAAATTTCCAGGATGGGAGCGACTTTGGTCGGATCTTGTGCAAGAGGAGATAAGGCGGAGTACCAGGGATGGATCTTCATCAAAGGCATCTGATGAAGAATATTGCGCTTTGGCTGCCAAAGCAAGGAAGGGGAAGGGCAAGAAGAATGCTTCTCAATCCGGTGTGGATGGTAAAGAGCGTGACATGTCCAAAGTGAAGTGTTTTCACTGTCACGAGCATGGGCATTACGCCACAAATTGTCCACAGAAGAAGAAGAACAAGCAGGCTGATGGATCTGCAGCTGGTGAGGCTCTTGCCTCGCAGTTTGAGCTGGACTTCTCATTGATCTCATGCATGGTGTCTAATGCATTGGGATCGGGGTGGTATTTTGATAGTGGCGCTTCCTTTCACATGATGGGAGATGTGAATCTTTTCAGTGACTTGGTGGAGAAAGATCTCCAGTTGCATGTTGAGTTGGGCGACAATGGACGATACAATGCGACCGACATTGGTACCATAACCTTTCAGAGGGAGTCAGGTAAAATCATTCTTTTACAAGATGTAGTGCATGTTCCAGGTTTAAAGAAGAATTTGATCTCAGTCGCAATGTTAGAGGATAAAGGGTATGAAGTTGTCTTCAGTGAAGGAAATTTTTTCCTTCGGCACAAGGCAACAGGACAAGTCAAGAAGGTTGGGATTCGAGCAAATAATCTCTACAAAATTGAAGTAGATGGGATGTCTACGGAGCTTCCTACTGTTGGGAAGTGCAAGAAAGACATGCAATTGATGCTTGAGAGGGAGCAAGTTTTGCATGCAGGTAATAGTGAACCTCGGGATGTGGAGCAACCACAAGATGAGGATCATGGAGTGGAAGAAACCACTCATGCAGAGAAATTTTGTGCCAGATGGGTAGAGGGAGTGCATGCAGCTATACCACCAGGTGAGAGGTGGCCACATGCATGATTAATCCCAAGAGGAGATTGCCAGATTCATGAGATGGTGTGGATCTCATGAATTCGAACTCGGCTACGAGGTGGCCTAGCAAGCAAAACAAAGAGGATGACTGGGCTGATTGATGCAGAAGATCAAAGTGAGCATGTCTACCAGAGCGCGAATCGAGCCATGTTAGCGCAGTGCATGGGTGCAAGAGTTCAACAAAGACAGGGTGGGTTTCCATGATGATGCATTGGGCCCAACAAGTCAAAGAATTTGATGATAGATGCATCGACCGATTGAGTTGTTCTGGAGCCTATTTAGCCAAGAGTTGCAGATATGTATGGAGTCAGACATGAAAAGGCGTGCAAGCATGCATGGAGTTTCATGTCGCATGCAAAGACAGTCCTTTATTTTTGAGAGGGAGTGTTGAAGATGGCAACAAGAAACAATGAAGGAGGCATCCTAAAACATATTTCCTGATCTTAGTTGGAAAGTGATCACCTAAACTAGGTGGGGGCCACACAAGTGATTTTTGTCGCAAAGTCTATTTTTAGACATATGGATCATGGTCTATGAGTTGCAGGATGATATTTATGGATGATTGGTCGAGTTGGTAAAAATAGATGGACCTCTATTTTTAGACATTGGGCAGAATCTATTTTTAGACTGCCGAGCTAAAAATAGAACAGTCAAATATTATTAACCCTTAATAATATTTAGACTATAAACATTATCTTATCCTCTTGGATCACTTCAGTTTGATGCTTGGATGTGGCACATGCAGCTGACAGAAGGAAATACGTTTTTCCTAAGGGTTAGTTGAGCTATTGCATGGTTGACTTCAGTTAGAACTCATGTGGCAGAGTTTGGTGGAGTTGATGAGACAGTTGGTGGAGTTGTGTTCGGTTTAACTTAGTTGAACTAGTTGTATTAAGTCTAACTGATAAATACACTAGTGATGAGTGGCGTGAATTAATTATTAATTAATTCACTAATTATTAACTCATAAATCAACTAAAGAATACATCAGTTAACTGCAATTCATGGAAAGTTCAGTGGAGACCAGTGTTAGAGGTGGGTGAAAGGGTGAGTCTACTATCATTTGTGACTATAGCTGTGCATGGGATTTGCACACACATTGATTGAGATTGCCAATGAGGATTGCGCAGTACAAGCCAGTGGGATTCGAACTTGGATCTCATCATTATTCATCTTGGATTGCGCAGTAGAGGCAGGCAAACAGTGGAGGAGATTTGAACCTGTGACTTGTTCAGATCTGAGCTAGTTTGTGTGTAGCATGTGAGATAGCGCTGAGAGCTGTGAGGAGCTTTGTGCTATGTATTGTTACATGTTCTATATCATTATAATATACAGATAGTTGGGGGTTTTCAGCTGTAAGCTTTCCCCATTACATACTGTGTTATGTGTGTGCTTGATTATGTTTTAATGTGCGCATGCGACTGCTTCTATTTCCGCATATTGATGATCAATTGTAGAAGAGGTTATGTATTATGCATGAAGCTTAAATAGTGTGTAATCAAGATAATCTCGGTGAATAATTAATCTATTATTCAATTTTCTACACCAACACCTATCTTCATCATGGGCGATCCTTTGGCAATGTGTACATGTAGGTCTATATTCTTCCTTCTAAGCTGTGGCAGTCTTCTTTCCCCTTGACTTGCCCTTCTTTTTGCTGTCTTTAGTTTCCATCTGCTTGGATGTCTTTGGTGTAAATTTGAATGGTCTACCACCTGATTCGACATGAATATCTTGAACACAAACTTCATCAAAGTCATTAGGATTGGACATTAATAATGTATGTTGAAAATATGAATGTAAACTGCCAATATACTTCAACAAAGTTTCTTTTGTGTCCAAAGAAATACCAGGTGCTAACGCTTTCTTTCTGAATTCCTGTATGAACTCTTGAACATTCTATCCCTTACCTTGTCGCAAGCGCTGCCAATCCATTACAGCTTGCTGTGTGTGACCCAACGGATAGAATTATTTCCTTAGAGCTTTAATAAACTTAGTCCATGAGGTAATAAATTTTCATTTATGCTTTAAATCTATCTGTGTCTTAATTTCCCACCAGATCAAAGCAATACCCCCCATTCTAAGAGTAGCTAATTGGATCTTTGTCTTATCATCAGTAATATCTTGAATACGACAATAGACTTCTAACTGTTTTACCCAATTATCTAGTTTCTCAGGGTTTATTTCACCATCATACACAGGTAATTCGAACTTAACATCAAGTTTCAAAAGTGGACGCTTAGGTTTCTTGTATTTTTATGATTCAGAACTAGAAGTAGAAGATGATGAAGAAGATGATGGAGATGACGGAGGAGAAGGAGAATTATCTGCCTTGCCTTTACCCTTTTCCTTCTTTGATGCCTTCGACGATGAGGCTGCATCTCTTATCTTCTTGTCTTCATATAATTCTGCCAACATTTGTTGCATGTTTAGAAACATCTGTTGGATTTGATTCTCATCCATAGGTTTCTTTTCAGTAGCTTCAGGAGTCTCAATGCTCTCAGTCCCTATCATCGTTGATTGATGAAAGAATTTCTGTTTTCTGATCTTTGGATAGAATTCCTTAAGCTCGCCTTTTCGACGTTGCAATCCCAACCTGGTTAACATCCACTGACGAACAAACTACAAAGAACAACCTACTCTGATACCAAATATGATCGAATAAAGTGCTTAAGAAGTTTGATTATTTTGTCCTTTAGATTGATTGTTAACTGAAGTACGCTTTAATGAAAAACGACATCAACCAGCAACAAATAAATGATTTAAATCACAACAATAAATAGAGAGAAGAAGATGCAAACATTTGATGACGGAGTTCGTCCCTGTTGGACTACATCTCCAGGTTCGCTTTCAAGTGGGCGTCTGTTTTATTAGGATTGATCTTGAGGAATTTATTTACATAGAAATGAATCATAATGACTATGATCGTAGGCACTTCTAGACTCTATAAAAACAAAGTACCCTCTCTTGCCTTTCCGACGCCTATCTCTGCACTCAATTCCGACACCTGACGGCTGAGCAATGCTGTAAACAATTCTACCTATGTCCTTCTGAAACTGAACTCAAAAAATACACCATATCCTTCATGAAGCTTTGTCATAGTTTTTATAAGTTGGACTCGAACCTCTGAAATCTCAATTTAGCTTGTGGTTGAGTAAAATTTGTAAAAGGGTCTCGAACCGTATCTCCTATTGAATACCTAGGAAAAAGGACCTTAACCTTTGGTGCTGAAAATAAATATTAAAACCCAAAAATAAACATAGGATAGGCTATTAACCCTGGCAGTCAGCCTAACCGGGCGAAACCGACAACTGTCGGCATGTGAACAGGCGAAACAACTCTAAACCTGATAGGTTAGCTCCGGCGGTTGCTCCGATAGGTTAGCAGACAACTGCATGTGATAGCATTGCCGAAAATCGCAGCTTAGCTCTAGCAGTCATGGTTTAACTCCCGACGGTTCAGCTTTATCCACTGCGATACTTGTCACATGTTGTATACAAAACCCGACACAGTTTTGAAACGTGGGTTTACAACTGTCAACACAAACATTCCAGCCGCGGTGTATAGACCTGCTACATGTGCAATCCTTCCGATGCGGTCTATGTTGGAAGTTAGGAAGCGCTGTGGGTTTTTTTATAAAGTTTATTATAATGTTTTTAAACTTTATATCACCCAAACCTTAACATTTAAAGGTTTATGTAATGTTTTCAACCCATTTCAGGACCTTGAATTTTTATATACCCTTAAACCTTAGCATAAAGGTTTTATAACATTAATATATGCTTTGCGCTAAGAGGTTTAAGACTTAGTTTTAATGTTTTAATACCAAAGCGCTTAGGTTTTAGGACTTAAGGTTTTACCATAGCCTTTAGGAATAGGTATTAAATCATGTATATAGGGTTTTAGACTTTGGTTTTAGGGTTTAAGATCTAGGTTAGTTTTAACATTAGAAATTTTACATAATAAGGTATTTCACCTCTTGTAGACCTTTCTTAAACCATTTTTCACCTTCTCATCACACATGACAACCATGACACTAAAGGAGCTTTCACTAGCGAAACTGAACCATGATCAATTTGAGGACGACACTGACGAAACTGGCGGATTGGAGACTGAATTGGACGTCGATTGTACTTGGAACTCTGTCGATCTGTACTGATCAAGATCCTCTCGGATCAAGGAAACAGAAATCAAGGTCATTTTAGGAGACCCTTTTAGCCTCAACAAAGTTTACAACGCCCAAGAAGAAATCCTGATGATCAAAATGTTTAGCCTCTACTGAATAATTTTGCTGAAGAAAATCAACAAGAACAAGAAGAGGAAGATGAAGATATAAATCTTGTTGGGGAGAGATCACAGTCAGCTTATTTGACTTTGCAAGAGTATGAAGATAATTCTAGGATAAATCTATTTTCAGATGATGAAGATGAGCATATGCATGTTCAAAATGAGAAAAATCATTTTGAAAATCAGAAAAGAAATTATCCTTTGAGGTCAAAAGGGGATTTCCAACAGCCTAAAAAAAAACAAGATGATGAAAAACATACTTCCAAACAAAAGGTAAATGTTAATGATGTTCCTCCAGAACCTAATGTTTCCCCAATCATTAAAACTGCCGCAAAAAAATAAATATTTGACTCCACTCAATCTCAGTTTCAAGTGAGAATTGAATAAAATCAAGATTTCGGATCCGCTCCTTGAATTGTTGAAAAATCCAGCCTATAGAGAGTCATTTAAAATTATGTTACAACCATCTCTTGCTCATGATTCAGTCAAATTAGAGGATGAACATCCTACCATTTACTTGGGCAACCATATTCAAGATCAGAATGATGATAACTCTCCAAATTTTTATCTTTCACTCAACATTCATAACAAATTGCTGCATAACTTCTTATTATATTCTGGGGCCTCTCATAATCTGATGCCTAAGAAAGTAATGGATGAATTAGGACTGGAAATCACCAAACAATACCATGAACTCTACACTTTTGACTCCAAACAAATCAAGTGTTTAGGAGTGATCAAAGACTTGTTAATTTCTCTTACCCAGCTCCCCATGAAAATTATAGTGTGTACATAGTGGTTGGAGACATACCTTCTAGATTTGGAATGATTCTTTCCAGATCTTGGTCCAAAAAGCTAGGAGGCACTCTTCAAATGGATATGACATACGCCACTATCCCAATCTTTGGAGGAGAATTTAGGAGAGTGTATAGGGAAACACAGATGCATTATATCATAAGTGATCAACAAAATTCCTCAAATCATCCTATATATGCAAAGGAGAAAGAGTTAGAGTCATCCATTTTGCACCTTGCTGCTGACGACAACAATTTTTAGCCTAAAATTGGTAAAAAATAGCATTTGCAAGTTACAAAAGAGCAGGATTTAGAAGCAGGGCAGATCTGGAAATTGTATTTTGATGGAGCTTCATCAAGAGAGGGATCAGGAGATGGTGTAGTCCTTATTTATCCCACTCAGCAGGTAGTGAATTTATCATACAAATTACAATTTGTAACTACTATTAACACTGCTGAGTATGAAGCAATTATCTTGGGAATAAAGGCAACAAAAGATTTAGGGGTTGAGCAGTTAATTGTTTTTGGTGATTCAGAGTTGGTGGTATAGAAGGTGAGAGATAATTATCAAGTAAAAAATTCAAAATTGAAGAATCAGAGAAATAGTGTGGGATTTGATTAAACATTTTTTTTCAGCATTCAATCTTAATTTTGTTTCCATAGAAGAAAATGAAATGGCAGATTCATTGGCCATTGCTGCTAGTAATTTTAATATTCCTCTTGATGTTAAAGAAACATATTATATTCAGATAAAAACAGAACTTCCATTCTTGACAATATCAATTACTGGAAAGTATTTTAAGATGATAAATAAATTCATAAATTCTTGGAATGTGTGGAGGAGTTTTCAAACTTTCAATTTGATAATGAACAAGGCACAGTTGAAAGTTAGAACATCAAGCCATTCAAAAAGACTATATCTGGAAAAGACATTATTGATCTAAAAAAAAACTTCATTCCTAAAGGCTTGGTTCCTTTGGAGAGGTTATTTGACAATAATGATGTCAATTTAAATCCCGATAGTAAGACAAATGAAGAGAATACAATTAACTGTAATATTGGTACTAATAATCAGCCTATATATGTTAAAGTTTCTAAATTTATTCCTCAAGAAACTATAACTAAATATGTCAAGTTGATGAAGCAGTATGCCGACATATTTTCTTGGTGTTACAATGATTTGAAGACATATGAAATAAGTATAATGGAGCATAAAATACCTCTTAAATCAGAAGCAAAGCCCGTGGCACAAAAGATAAGACATATTAATCCTATGATGCTCCTATCATTGAAAAAGAAATCAGAAAAATGTGGGCAGCCAAAATAATTCTACCTTTAAGATTTTCCAATTTGGTAGCTAATATAGTCCTGGTTCAAAAGATGAATGGAAAAATTAGAATTTGTGTTGATTTTCACAATTGAACCGATGTTCGCTGAAGGATAACTATCCTTTACCCAAAATGGATCATATTTTGCAGAAGGTTGTAGGCTCAAAGAGGTTGTCAATAATAGATGGATTTTCAGGATACAATCAAATTTCAGTTGACAAACAAGATAAGGAGAAAACAACTTTCACTACACCTTGGGGAACTTTTATGTACAATAAGATGCCTTTCGGTTTAGTGAATACAGGTGCAAGATTTCAGTGGGAAATGGACATTGCCTTTGCAGGAGAAAAAGAAAAATTTGTAGTCATTTATTTGGATGACATAACAATCTTTTCAAAATCTGATCATGATCATTTACAATATTTGAAGTAAGTGTTTAATAAGTGCAAAAAATTTGGTTTATCTTTAAACCCAAAGAAATCATGCTTTTTTTTTCAAGAAGGAAAATTGTTGGGGCATATAGTAACATAAAATGGTATTTGCATTGACCCAGGGAGAGTTGAAGTTGTACAAAAAATTTATTTACCTAGAAATAAGAAAGAGTTACAGTCATTTTTGGGTAAAATTATTTTTCTGAGGCGTTTTGTTCCAAATTTTGCAGAATTAATTAAACACATAAATGTCTTGTTCAAGAAATATGCAGAGTTCAGGTGGCAAGATGAAGCAAAAACCTCTTTCTTAGCTATCAAATCTACCTTAACTGAAGCCCCAGTGTTAATCAGCCCCGATTTTGAGAAGGATTTTCTGACTTTTTCATATGCTTCTGAGGAAACTATTGCAACAATTTTACTTCAAAAGAACAAGGAAGGCTTGGAGCAGCCAATTTATTTTTTCAGCCGTACATTAAGAGATGCTGAGTTAAAGTGAAACTTGGTTGAAAAACATGCAAATACATTGATAAAGGCTTTGAAGTCTTTTCGAGTTTATGTTATGCATTCTAAAGTCATTTCTTTTGTGCCAAGGATGTATTGTTACAACCAGACACAGATGGCAGGAGGGGAAGATGGTTGACAAAGATTCTGGAATTTGACATTGAAATCAGACCTACTAAGTTGATAAAGGGACAGGGTTTAGCCCACTTAATGGCAGAATAAAATTGCAAAGCTCTAAATCTGAAGATGGAGGTAGCTGAAGAAAAATATAAAGAAGGTATATTTGATTATCCTGAAATCTTCTATTCCAATTGGTATAAGGACATATTTTACTTTTTATTAAATCTCAATTTTCCTGCAGAAATGGAAAAATCAAAGAGAAGGGCTTTTAAACTGAAGGTTTTCAAGTATTGCATAGTGGAAAATCATCTTTATTGGAAATACCCTGTAGGAGTTTTGTTGAGATGTGTAGATGAAGATGAAGCTTAGAAAGTTATGTCAGAGATACATCCAGGGGTGTGTGGTGGACATTTATATTGGAAAGATACCGCAAACAAAATTCTAAGAGCTGGATATTATTGGACAACTCTTTTCTCTGATGTTTTTGCTAAAGTAAGAGCTTGCACTGAGTGCCAAAATTTTGCCAGTAAGTAGAAGCTACTCCCACTGCCTCTCATTCCCATTTCAACAGATGCTCCTTTCTAGTAGTGGGGGCTGGATTTCATTGGTGAGATTCATCCACCATCATCAGGGTAGCACAGGTGGATTCTTACAGCCACAAACTATTTCACCAAGTGGATTGAGGCCATTCCAACTAGAAACTCCACTGACAAGGTAATAATTAAATTTTTGTTTGAAAATATTATGTCTAGATTTGGATGTCCTCAAAAGTTGGTGATTGAAAATGGAATGGCTTTTAAATCTACTAAGATGAAAAATTTATGTCAGAAGTATAACATTGATTTGACTCATTCTACACCTTATTGCCCCCAAGGTAATGGGTTATTTGAGTCATCAAATAAAATCCTAGTAAGAATAATAAAAGAAGATGATAACAAAAAAAAAAAAAAGAAACTGAGATACTCAACTAATTCATGCTCTTTGGGAAGATAGGGTAAGAAGCAAGAGATCAATTGGAGTTTCCCCCTTTCAACTTGTTTATGGTGTTGATGCATTGATGCCATTATATTTGGCCCTTCCTGTTATGAATTTTTTACAAGATGAAACTGATAATTCAAATCCCATTCAGAGAAGGATGTTGCAATTGATAGAAGCTCATCAAATCCGGGAATCCCTGATGGACAAATCACAAAAGTACAAAGCCAAAGTAAAATTTTTCTTTGAAAAAAGAGAAAAACAACAGGTTTTCCAAGAAGATGATTTGGTATTGTGCTGGGATGCAAGAAGAGAAAATCATGGAAAGCATGGTAAGTTTGACAACTTGTGGTTTGGGCCATTCAAAATTGCTCAAGTTCTGGAAATTAACACATTTATGATAAAGAATTTATATGCTAACTAATTAAATGGAGGTCTAGTCAATGGTCATTATCTAAAAAAATTCTTTGTTTGTTGAGTCAGTCAATCTTTCCATTGTAAATATTCGAAATGTTGTTTCAATAAAACTCCATGCCCAATGGTATTTGTGTCTATAAGTAGAGTCGATTTTCAGTTCAATCAATAAAAGTAAGTTTCTGTCATTAGCTTCTAGAATTTAAAAGTCCTGAGAGTTTAAGGCACTGAATCTACAGTCCTTGAAGCCTCACAGGGAGGACTTCATCCCCAATAGGAGCCACTGTTAGCATTGCAATTTTTCAAAAATTTTCAAATTTTGGTCATCATTGTAAGTTGTGTCTATGATCCTCTCTTGTCTCCTAACTGTGGAATACAGAAGAGCTTAAATGTATTAAAGTATTTATCATTTTTAACTAATTCCATTTTTTACGCAATAGTTGTTGTGACATAAATCTATGTAAATTTTCTTTTGTAAGTCTTTGTACTGGCAGTTAAGGCATATTTTTCTGGCAGTCTTATTATTCTTTGATATTTATTAAAGACTATCGTAAAATTTAAGTCATGATTTGTTAGAGTATATGAATGGCACTTCCTTGAAGAGTATTAACTTTTCTTAGAGATCTAGTTTACAGAACATAAGATAACACCTTTTAAAATGCTATACCAGCAGCAATTGCAGAGATAAAGAGAAGCATTACTCAGGTGAACAAGGTGAAGCACTCTTTGAGTGAGGAAGGACCCCACAACTAGAAATGTGATTACTCATCTCGAAGATGGTATTCTGATGAAGATCATCAAAAGGGAGATGATTATTTATTTAGTGGACAGTCAGTCATTGCTACTTGTTTAATCATTTAATGTGTCCTAAGTGCTGCATTTGTTGTCAATCAGATAAGTAAGCTGATGAAGTGCGGCGCTACTGTAACACAGAATAACCTCTTTCTTAACTTTTTGTCGTTTGTGGTCTTTCTAAGGTAAAATGGAAATTATAAAGTGAAATCACTAATTCTCCCTTTGGTGACACTTCTAGTGACGAACTTTTAATGACCCTCACCAATGCTCTTTTTGTTACTTTTGGTGATGGTCAAAAAATGTCCTTCATCATTGATAATTAAAAAACCGTCACTGTAAGTGTATATAGTGATGGTCCTTTATGGTCCGTCACCAAAGACATTTTCAATGACACTTTTGGTGAGGGTCATTAAAGGCCCATCACTAATTCTCTATTTGGTGACACTTCTAGTGACAAAATTTTAATGACCCTCACCAACGCTCTTTTTGTTACTTTTGGTGACGGTCAAAATATGCCCGTCATCATTGATTCCAATGAGTTTTTGATGACGCTATGTGCCTGTTAATATATTTTTTGTCAAAAGATAACCATTTAATACAATTATTGTGGATTATTTTTTATAATATGTCCAAGGCCATAGTGGTTAGGGTCAATCAATTTTTTTAGAAGTAATTAGTGTGTATCATTTCCCTCAAGTAATGACTAGTCGAATAGAGATTTCCTATGAGTCAACACATGATTCATATCTATTAAGTTTATTATATAGAAAATTCCCTTTAGATAAAGTTCCATTATTGTGTGTAGGAAATATATTATTTAATACATAATCAAGCTTTGACAATTCTATTAATGAGAAAGACCTAACAATCCTCAACAATCTGGGCACACCTTAAATTAATGCTTTGGCACACACTAACATTTCTTAGCACCCCACATGTCTTGGAACATCTTTGTACCTAGAACATATTGTGATGACACTAACGCCCAAGCACATGGTGGCATGCGCTAGCACAACATGGAACTCTCCTAGCATGTGTTGGCATACTGCATATAGTCCCTAGCATGCCCTGGAACACCTTGGTTGAATGCATTAACATACATTAACACTTGGTACACAATGCCACTTGGCATGTATTGGGACCTATTATTAGTGTGCCTAGCATGCCCCTTTTCAAAAAGATAAAGTCCTGACTTATTAACCCTCTTAATATTGGTTCTTCCTTTTATTGCCTCGACACATATTGACATACCCTGGCACCCTGCGCCACAATATCCTTAGCACCTAGCATGTATTGGCATATCTTGGCACTATTAATTGGCACATGATATAATTAGCACACCCTGGAACTCCCAAGCACACTTTGGGAATTCTTTACATGCCTTGATATTCCCTAGCATGCCTTACCAATTCTTATCATACCTTGTCACTCCCTCCTTGGCATGACAACTAACACTCATTAACACTAGTCTATGGCACACGTTCCTCATATTCATTAGCTTCCATGAATTTTTACCTAGTGCCCCCTTAATGTTTTTTCCTAGTAATCCTTAACACTAATCAACATGCATTATCACTCTCTAGCACACCTTAGCACTCTTCAACATTCCCTTCCACTTCATAACATGCATAACACTAGTCCCTAACACATATTGGCGCTTGGCACGTGTTGGCGCTTGGAAAGTATTAGCATGTATGGAATACGTTGAGATGCCTTGGTATGATTTGGCATGGTTTAATGCACCCACACTGGTTAGATTTTATACATGGTATTAGAGAAGGAATTTTTTGGACGATGAGTTTGCAGAGAATATCTGAAGATTTTGGTGTAAAATTTTCAAAAAAAAAAAAGAATATTTGGATTCCTTGTGAAAATCTACCGAAATGGAAAATAAAAAATAAAAAAAATTGGTCGAATCAGAGCTTGGATGAGGGAGATATCATCGATTTAAAATAAACTCTTTTTTAGAAACTTTTTGTAACGTCGGGACAATTACATTGTGCGCGAGTCAAGAACCTATATGTACTTGAGGTACCAGATGCATGCAAAGCTTTGAGGAGAAAGGCAGAAGTTAGAGACTTGGTGGTTTAGATGGAGCATAAATTACCTCTCAACATGCATTCTCATGAGAAGCAGTCTCAGAAGGTTGTGGAGTAGCTGCCACAATTGGAGAAGTAGAGAGGAGACCGAGTGGAAGCATCCACTCAAGTAGAGACCTCCATGAGGGGGAAATTTTGAGCCAGATAGGAAGAGGGAGCAACCATACCTTGAGGTGTAAGGTGGGGTGATGTGTAGACATAATCCCAAGATAAGAAATTTGGGCAAGGTCCATTGAGATGGCGTGTCTCATGGATCGAACCTAGCTACGAGGAGCCCACAGTACAACAGTAGTAGGAAGGATCAATTAGATTGATGTAGTCAGATGTCAACAAGACATAAATCAGAGTGACAGATGTCAAATACTGGAGCACAAATCAAAGTTAGCAACAGTTCAAAGGGCACGGATGTAGATGTCAGCAACAGTGCATAGAATCCACTACTAGACAGGTGCAGTAGCTAGCAGGAGCCAGAAGACTCTGATGACAGATGCATTATACTGATTCAGTTGTTCAGAGGCTATTCAGTTTCAGGATTTGCAAGTGCAAACAACACTAGAGAAGTGTAGCATGCAGAACATTCCAAAGGTATCGGATGGGGATAGATTGAATTCCTTTCTTGTTGAGAGGGAGTGTTGAAATTTGCAACAAGAAACAGTGAAATTGGCAACTAGAAAGGACAAAAAAAAATGCACCCACACTGGTGAGGAATTTTGATGTACCAGGAGTGAGGAATGTGAGGCATCTAATTTATTTTTCCCTTGAATAAATTGGACAATAAATTGTAATTTCGTCTCATAACAACTTGTGTCAGTTAACTAAGTCATGATGATTGAGTTAGCTCAAGAAATTTGATTGAAGGTGATCGAGGTGGATATTGGTGGCCACCCGCCTATTCCACTTGGGCCCTCGCCATTGTCTCTTTCAGTTTTTTAGTTTCCTTAATTATAGCATAATTTACTATTTTTGTCAATTTTTCGGGTCCTGAACTTCCAGAGCCGTTTTGAGGCCCCAAACAACGTTTTTTGGGCATGAAAAGTTTGGAAATTTCATATAAATTGCATTAGAAGTTGTAGTCCTCGGAGAGATCTTTCTAATGAGGTATCATGTGCGTCAAACAAAGATCATATGACCAAGTTACGACCCCGGGAAGCTGGCTGCACAACTAACCCCAACGGGGCCCATAAACTCTTGGTGTTACATCTCCTCGGGTTAGGGTTTTGGTTGTTTAGGGTTTTATCTTATTTTTAAATAATAAAAAGACCCTTCATCCTTATTGTAACACAGTTCAGAGGAACATAACTATCAGTTGTATTTATAGAAAATTTCCCATGTGCAATTATAAATTCATTGGGATGCCATGATGGATTGCGCAATCAAGGAAGGTTGATTTTCCTAATTAATATGGAGATAATTCCATAGGAATTGCGTGAGCAAGGCAGGCTAAGAATTGGCTAAGTATTAGACCGATTTTTCCTAGATCAGCAGGAGACAATTGGCAGAGTGTTGGAGAATCTCAAGAGAGATTAAGCATTGTATTGTTTCATGATTCCTTGACTTAATACACAATAGAGATAGATGTGTTTTGAGCAGTTGCTTTCCCCAGATACATATTTTGTTGTGCGATTGATAATTTCTTTCTCTTACTTATATGTGATTGTGCGATCGTGTTTGTAGGAAGGATTCAATATCTTGTTTTAGTACATTACAAGATCAAATTGAATCCCGTTGGTTAGATTTTATACATGAAATATAAGAGAGGATTGATACGATCTTGTCTTGCGGTGGTTATAAAGACAAACATAAATGGAGGAGGGCTTGCACTATAATTTAGAGCCAGAACAAAAGTAGACGCAGGCGTAATATTGACTGAGCTAACCCTAGTTTGAGGGTTGAAATTGAGATCTGAAGTTCAATACAAGATTCAGTCAAAGAAATGCCCAAAATCTATGGATCCATATGAGCTAGGTTGAGTCTCTTATGGAGGCAAGAGTCGTGGTTTTTTCTATGGGTGGATAGGGTTTGTTCTACAACAATTAGAAGTACATAAGTATAGTGCCCTAGTTAGGATAGTTTCCTAGCATGTTTAGTTCATAAGGTATGCCCTTAAGACTATGAAAAAATTGCATAGAAGAAGAGCAGTTGTGACCCTTAAAGCGAGGTTTATTTCTGAAATATAGACCGCAGATCTGGAAGATGGTTTGCAGATTCAGTATGTGTGGAGATAGCAGATCCAAAGGAGGGTGGAACCTGAGCAGAAGATTGAGCATGTAGAAGAAATGTGCCATGTGAAGAATGGATTGACATGTTGAGGAGTTGATTTGGTGGACTATCCATGGATTTTTAGACAGATATCTGAAGCAACCTATAAAAAATTAGTCAATGGACTATTAGTGGTTGATTTGTGACCCTAGTTCATTCATCTACAGATTGTTAGAAGGATGATAAGAGGTAGTCCAAGTATAGCTGGAGAGTTGTTAGGTGACTGTCAAAGAAGAACCCTAACTCTTGTACTTGTGAAGGAAAAATATATTGGTAGAAGGGTAGGTGTATAGGGCCTAAGGATGTGCATAATTTGAAGGACTAAAGTAGCAGTCAAGTGGGTCAACCAACTAGCCCTAGTTCACTATATTGTGGAGGATCAATTCAATGAGAAGAAGGGCAACCTCCATATCCCTAGACTTCTCATCTTGGAGCCTTAGTATGGAAAAAGTGGGCATACCAAAGAGTTGTTCACAAATGGATTTGTGAACAACTTGTTACCACTCAAACTAGTAGTGGACCTAAAAGGGATTCCTAAGAGGGAAACAACTAGGACAAGGGAAACTATGGAGGCTTGGCCCATTGTCACCACAGCTAAGGCTCCTTGCTCTTCAAAAAATTTCACCGATCGGAGGAGTCCTAGTAGTTTAGGAAGTCACTCGTATATTATAGGTCAATGAATAGGTGGGAAGTGACCCTAGAATCCCTTTCCCTAAGATAGAATATAGAGTGGGACATGCTTGCCTTTTAAGCAAGGGACCTGATCTTCTAGGGAGAGAGGAGGGGGATTGAAGGGTTGAGGGAGAAGAATAAGACTTATAAGGAAGTTACCAATCCCTAAAATCCTTTTGGAACTTGGATTCCCAAATGGTCCTTGACGAAAGGCCTTTGACACCAAATGGGACCACATGGGGCCAAGTGGACCCAACCTAGGTTCAGGGATGGAATTTAGCAACCAATGATGTTCCTATCTTGGACAATGTGAGGGGAAAGGATTAGGCAATATTTTTTACTTTGATGGGTCAAATTGATCCTACTAGGCTCTAGCCTTGGGAACACCTATGCAAAACTTGATCCTAGAGCTAGGGCTTGAGGTATTTGAAGATTCCATCATTGGAATTGGCCCAAATTATGAGGAGAGTGAAGGCACCCACCAATGTCGGTGCCTCTAGGAGATCAAAGTTTTCCTCTGGCTATATTCTTGGGAAATTGATGCCCTAGGTGACCTAATGGGGCTAGACCTAGGGAAAAATGGAAAATTGTGAAAAAGGGGAGGGGTGGGGGAAATCATAACCCTTTTTGAGGTACTAGTGAATAATTCACTTGGGGATATGGAGTCAGGGGTGATAATGAACAATAATTCAGTTTCTTGACCATGGAGGCCCAGAAAGTCAACTTCGTCCAATGTTAGAGGAAAACGAAAAGTGACCTTCAAGCATTTATACTTCATACAAGTGGTGAAATTTTATTGAGATAAAATGATCTCTACAGTATTTCATTCATCCAACAATGGCCCATACATTAAATAAGATAAATAGACACATAATTCCACATTTTCATCATGCAGCAATTAACCCTAGTTATAGCAAAATTCAATAGTATGCAACAACAACAAGAATAGCGTTAAATTTTCACTCACAATGTTAGAGAGTATATCCAACCGGCTTCACATTTGCAAAAACAAATCTCCAAGATAAAAATAGCCCAAATCCATACATCAAAATGCATCCATCATCCAAAATAGTCCTCCAAGGAAAAATGTGAAGTTCTCTAAAGATAGAGAGATCCCAAATCAAGTGATGATACAAATGAATCCAACTAAATCCTATTTATACATTGATTAGGAGTTGATCGAATTAGCTTATGGGCCTACATTAGCCCCTAAACATAAAATAATATGCAAGTAACCCTAAATTTTGGTGACAATCCCACCAAACTATCTCATACATGGAATAATAAGCCTCATAAGAGGTCAAATGATGTCTTAGGGCCTTCTAGGAGGCATACTGGGGTCCATGAGTGCCATAATGATGCATGGGACCCATCAAAAGTGTTGGACAAGGGGGTGGCCCCTTGTTCTCCAAACATTAAACTTGTGGTGCTCTCATTAAACTTGTGGACTGAAAGGGTTGTGTGTGGCCACCATCAACAAGTAGGTCAAGTGTTGTCTTGTTCATGATAGATTGGTTGTCAAAGGATTAACACCAATCCCTAGTTTTATTCCTTGTATCAGTGTGATTGTAAAGGGTCACGATCCATGGTACAAGAGCTCTAGCCTGTTGTATTATAGTTTGTAATATAATGAAGAAGGGTTTGCACACTAACACTTCCTAACATGCCCTGGCACTCTAGCATACCTTGGAATTTCCTAACATGTAACCTTGCTACTCCCTCCTTATCACACCTGAAACTCACTGACACTCCCTATCAGACACTCTTATTCATTCATTACCATGCATTTTGAACTAGTTCTCCCTTGTGTTTCCATGGCACTCCCTAGCACGCATTGACACACCCTAGCATTTGGCACATCCTAGCATGTCGCCCTGGCACTCTAGCATTCCTTGGCACTAACTTGCATACCTTTAAACTCCCTCCTCAACACACCTAGAACTCGTTGATACTCCCTGTCACACACTCTTATTCATTCATTTCCATGCATTTGACACTAGTGCTCCCTTGTTTTTCCTTGGCACTCCCAAACACTCCGCCCTGGCATGCATTGGCACACCCTGGCACCTGGCACATCTTGGCATGTTTCCCTGGCCTCTAGCATGCCTTAACACTGCCTAGCATGCCTTGACGTCACTCCCTCCTTAGCACACCTGAAACTCACTGACACTTCCTGTCACAAACTCTTATTCATTCATTTTTAAATATAGTTTTATCTGTTCTGTTATGATGAACTGTCTAGTGGAATATCCATGATAGTTTACGAATCACCCCAACATATATCCTTTATGCAAGTCATATGATGATATTTCTTCACACTTATTTATCTCTAGTTGTCCCAACACAGTGTAGGTCATCACCACCACCCTTGCAAAATTGAACATGATAGGCTCGTGGTCCTATCTAAGCTTGGAAGAAAAATTCAAAACTTAGTTACACAACATGATGGAAGATTATTATTATTAAGGTTTCCCATGCTTTCTAATCAACAATATCTAGTGGGATTGGAACAACAACACATTTTTTTCACGATAAATATCCATGATAGTTTATGAATCATCCCAGCATATATCCTTTATGCAAGTCATATGATGATATTTCTTCACACTTATTTATATCTTGTCCCGACACAGTGCAGGTCATCACCACCACCCTTGCAAAATTGAACATGATAGGCTTGTGGTCCTATCTAAGTTTGAAAGAAAATTTCAAAACTTAGTTACACAACATCATGGAAGATTATTAAAAGGGTTTCCCATGCATTCTGATCAGCAATATCTGGTGGGATTGGAATAACAACACATTTGTTCATGAGAAATATCCATGATAGTTTATGAATCACCCCAACATCTATCCTTTATGCAAGTCATATGATGATATTTCTTCACACTTATTTATCTATTGTCCCAACACACTGCAGGTCATCATCACCACCCTTGCAAAATTGAACATGATAGGCTCATGGTCCTATCTAAGCTTGGAAGAAAATTTCAAAACTTAGTTACACAACATCATGGAAGATTATTAAAAAGGTTTCCCATGCATTCTAATCAACAATATCTAGTGGGATTGGAACAACAACACATTTTGTTCATGAAAAATATCCATGATAGTTTACGAATCAGCCCAACATCTATCCTTTAGGCAAGTCATTTGATGATATTTCTTCACACTTATTTATCTCCTCTCCCAACACAGTGCAGGTCATGATCACCACCACTCTTGCAAAATTGAACATGATAGGCTCGTGGTCCTATCTAAAACTTGGAAGAAAATTTCAAAACTTAGTTACTCAATATCATGGAAGATTATTATAAAGGTTTCCCATGCATTCTAATCAGCAATGTCTAGTGGGATTGGAACAACAACACATTTTGTTCACGAGAAATTCTAACAAAGATCACAATTGAATTGATAAAAAATAGTGTTTAGAAGACAAGATTCATCCTAAACCACAAAAATAATGGATTCTGTTAATTTCTCCACTCCCTCTTGGATGCCCTTGTGACTTCTTTGATGGTGTTGCACAAGTTATCCCACCTAGCTGAAAAGTGGGTGTGGTATTCTTCCTCTCCCAGTCTTATAGCGAGAAAGTAAGGTATACCCAAAGTTAAGGCTCCAACAACTGAGTTGATTCCATTGCTCTTTATACACTTCTGAAAATTACATCCATCAAAAGAGTCAAATCCCGATAGATCATGGGGGATTAAAAAATCATGATCAATTGGGTCAATAATTCATGATAGAAAACATCTACCTACATCCCATCCTACAGGATATCATAGATCCCCCCAACTATTTGGACTAGTTATCTTTCACACACATTCTCCAGGAGCTAAACACCACAACACACAAGCTTTCAAAAGAATCTCTCAAACTTCCCATCGATACATTTGTGATACTAGATTCCATCGATAGTATGGAGTATGACCAAATGATTATTCATGTCTAAGCTCGAAAAACAACCCAATGTAGATTGATGCATGCACATTCCAATCATGACAATCAATTTCTACATCTTCTCAAAAGAGAAAAAAAGTAAATTTTTTCTTTGTTCACTTTACAACATAAACACCAATTTCACCCACAATGTTAAGATAAGTTGAATGATATGACCGAAAAGGTGGGAGGAGTATTTTGTGGTGTATTGAACAGGACTAGAGGACACACATGTAGCATGGATGGGTAGAAGTGGGATGTCCAAGCATGATTTAATAAGATCTATAATCCACACATTAGAGAATGAGAAGGGGGATTAAGACCTAATTTCATAGGGGCTAGGGGGCCTGGAGGGAAGGTAACAAGAGGAATTGAAAGTGGAACCCCCGATAGTGGTGATAAGGGGATTAGGGGCCCCATTATCACAACCAATAAGCCATTAACCCATAACCACTAAATTCCCTATCCCTTAACCCCGAAGCCATAATCTCTTAACCCTACACTCATAACTCATAAGCCATCAACCCCTTGATGCATTAAACCTTAAGCCATTAACTCCTAAACCTAGAATCCATGAACCCCCTAAGCACTAACCCCTTATTCTCTTAACTCGTGACCCTTAAACCTTAATCCATAACCCCTAAACACCTTAAAACCCAACCCCTTAACCCCTAACACCTAAATCCCTTAATTATTAAGCCCTTAACCCCTAAATCCCTTTCCCCCCAAGCCTTGGCCCTTAACTCTTAACCCTTGAAGCCCTTCACCACTTAGTATCCAAGGAAAAAAACAACACATCAAACCAACAAAATAACCTCTTAGGAGAATCCTTCACCTCTAACTAAGAATATTGGTACCATTTGATTTTTAGAGAACTAGGTGTTGGTCTTGAGGGTGTGTGTTTGTGGGTAATGCCCTTATTAACATGTATACCAAATGTGGAACAATTGGATAATTTTCAAAACCTCAATAAGAATTGCTCACAATATCTACACTTCATGTTGACATGGAGCTTGTAGTGCTCTCCCACATAAGGAGTTGGCAATGAATAGATCACTCACAATGACACAACCTCTTCAACCCTAATGCACAAGGAGCTAACCCTTGATACAAATATTTTGTTTGCTAAAAAAACACAATTGTGTCAATGTAGAATACTATACACAAGAGAAAATAAAATGATATTATCCACATCAATGCTTGAAATAGCCTCACATTTTCCATGAGTGGTGAGCCAAGGGGTGAATGTAGGGCACTATTAAAGTTACATCATGTTTAAATTTCTTTTACATCACGAGATTGTTCTCCATTAGGGTTGATGCATCATCACAAGGGAGCATAACACCTTTTTGTGGGGAAGCGATTAAAGTTGTAACATGATTCAAGTGACATACACCTCCAATGTAAATGACATCATTATATGTCTGTGTCAAGTTGTTAAAGAGGTTATTTATAAACAATACATTTAGTACTTGAACTTCATCTTTTCATGGCCTTGACACTAAGATGGATTTGTACTAGGAACACTTCATGCAAATAAGAGGGGGCCTTATTTTTTAACCCTCATACACACTAGAGCACTAGATGTTGCCCTTCAGACCCCCCTTGGTGGTTTCAAAGTGGGTTTACATTAGTGTCTAGTTGAAACTAATGACATCATGATATTCCTCTTCTCAATAACATATTCTAGCTTTTCCATATACACAACATTGAGTTAGAGGATCACCTCATATGTAGATGCTCCATTTATTATGGGATTCAAGGGATGTTCTATTTTCTTTTATCAAGATTTAGATGGTTGTTATCTACTTTCTTTCAATATATGTCTAACTGTTTTTATGAGGGAGGTCCTTGGATTTAGATCTTTATATAAGACCTTATGTGGCCTTCCCCTTTTGAACTTTTCTAAGGGGGTCACCTCCTTCCATGTTGCCTTGCCTACTTAGGGCCAAAATTGACAAGCCAATATTCAAACTTCTTCAACTATCAAATTGGTGGGGCCTCATACCTCTTATTGAACCCCTTAATGAGACATTATTTCTGCAAAGAGACTGTTGAGGATTTCCCATTGCAAATCACAGGTTGGATGTCATAGGACCCGTTACCCCACTTTCTATATGAGTTTTTAGAGGATAATTTTAAATTTTGATTGACATATCAACCCTTGTGATTCTTGTGACATTAATAATTTTCCAATTAAGATATAAAAATGACTGTATAATTGGTTTGACGACACCTTACCTTGGCCATCTAAGACACTAGGTGTAGGAAGATGTTGCTTTAGCAATCACTTTAACTTGATATATATGATCCATGTATATATCTCTAATATGTATTATTTTTATTGTGATCACTTAAAAACTCTATTCTAACTCTTAAATGTTTTAGCCATAATTCCTATGCTAAATTATTCCATAGTATTTTATAATTTTACTCATAAAAATGTGTCACCTTAATAATTTAAATATATAATGGTGATTTGAGTAATTACTACACATCCTATTTTATTATACCCTTATTTCCCTTGGTCAAATTTTAACTACATAATTTCAAAGCATATTCATTCATTTTAATCATGATGTCCTGCCCTATGATTCCCGCCAGTAGCAAATCAATTATTTAATTCATAAAAATAACTATGTAAACTACTTTGTTTCAATTTTATCACTGTGCTTTCATGTCGGGTTTTTGATCTATCAGTTGTGCAAGTTCATTGAATGAGATTCAAGCTCTTTTTCTACACAAGCTTAACCCAACTTGACCCTGACCTCAAATGACAAGAAAAGGAAATGTATGATGAATCACTTGGCAAGCAGATTACATGGTCATGATATGGTGGCCCACTGTTGATGACGCTCTCAGAATCACCCATCTGGACGATTTTTGAAGGGGGCTCGCAATTCCTTCTATGGGGGATTTTTTATTCTTCCATGGATCTGGTTCCTCAATTGCTTTTACTTTTGCCTCTCCTCAGACATCGCTCTTGTTACCTTAAAGTTCGACCACGTATGTACACACTTTCTCTAAATCCTCCTGAATGAAAATGTAATTCGATTTTTTAGGGTATATGAAATTGCAATGATTTCTGTTTGCTACTCTTCGAAAATGAATCTTAATGAATGTCGTATAAACTCAAGATTTTGATCTTTACTATTTATTGAGGCACCTCTGCTGATAGCGGTAGAACTGTTCCAAAGTGCCATGCACTTTTTCTCCAAGCAGTTCTTCAATATTGAAAGCTTCAAATGTGTTGTAGTTTCTTTTGCCGTGGAATCCCTATCGCTTCTTCTTAGACTGACATGGTATCGTGCATATTGCACGATGGAAAGGAGAGCAAAGAAGTGCCATAGAGGAGCTGATATAACCAAGCATCTCTGCTGTGCAGACTTATATTTCAGATCTTTCAAACTTCCAAGTTCGTTACCTTTGAGAGACGCAGGATTTCTGTGACTGACATGAATCCAGTTGAACCTCTGCTCTGAACGAAGATTAATTCTGTTAAACAAAATGAAAACATCTCCACAGCTTGATGCCAGAAGCTATCTTGCTTACGAATGTAACCCAAAAAATTCTATACTCAGTGTGTACCCACTATAACTAAAAGAAACTTTAACAGGTTGGCTAAGAAGTGTATGAGCTGATGTGGATTGCTATCTTTTACTCTTAAAATGTGGGAACAAAAGATTATAACTTAACGGGGAGGTAGCACCTTCATTAAGAACTGATTATTTTATTAAACCTATCATTAAGGAGTGGAAAGATGGAACCTTAAAAAGTTTTCTTTAGATGTTTCTTCCCACGTCAGTCTTGTTGTCGAGTATGAACTTCATCCATGCTTTTTGTTGAAGTTTTATCAAATTTTATCTCTTTATGATCATGTTTTATCCATGTCGGTTGACATCAGAACAATTTTTAGCATGCAAGTAAACTTTGACAAAGCAACCCCTGAGTCATCTTGAAGTCAAAGTATTTATGCATATACATCAAAAAATGTTACGACATGCTAGTGAAAAGTTGGAAACTACTAATTAACTATTGTCTGTTTTCTTTTCGTTTCTTTTTTTAATCACGAGAATCGATAATTAACTACTGTCATTTTTTTGTTTGTTTGTTTTCAGTATTAGGAGAATTTCTTTCTTTTTCCTTTATTTTTTATTTTTTGGGTATTAGGAGAATTCCTAAACTTACTTCCTGTCTCTGAGGAGGCCCAGGGTCATGTCTGAGGGATTGACCCTATACTCCTGAACCTAATGCATTATGCAACTGCCCACAAACACATCGGGTGTGTTAACTGAGTTTCAAACCTGGGTGGGGCCTCAATATTGCTCAGCAAAAACTTTCTTCCTTGGACTAATCTGGGGGAGGTCTAGGATCAACCTTTGTGGCTGCCTTATAACACCAAGAGTATATCCAACAACTTGTAAGCCAGATATAAGCCAGATATACCAGATATTATGATTTAGCAAGAGCCTTATAACACTAAGAGTATATCCAGCAACCTGTAAGCCAGATATAAGCTAGATATACCAGATCTTATGATTTAGCAAGAGCGGAGACTCTAGGAAATGGGGAGTCTATTCCTTGAGGCGAGATCATAGTAGGCCATATACTCAA
>JAXQQM020059308.1:0-41115 GCA_034641835.2 Pinus albicaulis | reverse complement strand
AATTAATTGTAATTTTTCTCATTGGCCTTGATGCCATCCTGTACAGCTCCATTCTTATTTTAATACCCAAGAGGTGATTTTTGAAATACTTTCATATCTAGTTTTCATATCTGGATTTCACATTTCAAGTTGACAATATAACAGATAAGTTGACAATTTTTTCAAATGCAAATCTAGATAAAAGCATGGCTGTCTTTGTCAATGATTTTTGGAATACCTCTTATCGTCTAAATTATTAAAATATGAGTTCTGATTTGTTGCATTGTTTGTCAAACCACCTTTTTTGTTGCAGTATTTGTAAAAACCAAAGTTTGATAATATAAGTTTATTAATGTCCAGCAAATGATCAAAGGAGTATGTCAATGGGAAGACCAAGGGTTAGCTCAACTGGTTTTTTTTCATGTTGTTGGGCATCTGCCTAGTTCAACCCTCCTGGTTAGGCACACTAGTCTATGACTTTAGCGAACAGGGTTACTAGGGATGCCATCCACAAACATGAGGAAGCATCTCTTGGGTTTCCCCACAAGGTTTTCCTTGGGGAAAATGTTAGGTCAATGGGATTATAAGAGTACATCACTAGCCAAAATACAATGTGGAAGTGTGGAAGTGTGGACTATAAAGATGCTAAAAATCATATCAAAACAGATTTTTAATTGTGCTAGAAGCAGAACAACAAGAGAAGATAAGAAAGTACATGACTCGGAGTGGAGATAAAGTAATTACAAGAAAAAGATAATATGTATGATATCTGAGGACCAAAGGAACTTTAGTTTGAACTAGTCATGGTATGCTAGTGCTGACAGGTGAGGACGAGCAATTAGATCAAGGGGGGTCTCCCTGCTAGAGTCCTCAATGACCGCAAAATTTTTTTTGGACTAGTGGATGATGTCCTTTGGAGTGTGTCTGGGACTGATAGGGCTCTACAGTATGATCCTTGTGGGAAGCCCAAATTTGAGCAAGCTCTCCTAACATCCAGGCATGGAAAAATTCTCCTGATGGATGGTTGGCTGTGTGGATTTGGGGGCACCCAGCTCCAAGGCCTTGTCGAGTTGTCTACTAAATTGTCTTGTTGGTAAAATGGTGTGCACGTGTGGCCTGGAACAACAACTCCATAAGGACCTTGTGAGGTAAGTGACTAGTCCACTCCTTTCCCATATGGGAAGGGGATATTGAGAAATATATGCACAGATCGACAAAATAATTGTATTAGCGCTGAGAACTCTATTATCACAGTGGTTTGTGAAGCTTTCCAATGAATGAACAAAATGTATTTCATTCTGAAAGTACCCTATAATATATTCTACTATCCTATTATCAACTATATAATTTAGTTTAACTAATTATATAAATGGATGCAAATTAATGCTTATTTAGAGTCTTGTTGATCAAAATAATAGTTTATTGCACCTATATTTTATAGTATTATAGTATTTTGGTATTAAAAATAATATCTTCTAAAATTTGGGTTTCGAAAATTGTTGATAACTTCTTGACTGAAGTGCTTGAGTCTCTCCAAGGAGATGCAATGAGTCACAAATCAATCAAAGTAAGGCAGCAAGCTTCACATTAACAAATCAGCCATATCTTCATCTTCTACTAGCTTCTTAACAACATGCAACCTGAAAATCTCTTTAAAGAACAACTCTGCCACCTGTGCCGCTGTGTAGTGTGCGGATATGGTGAAAAAGTGTGCGTACTTTGTCAGCCGATCAATGACGACGTATATGCAGTCCTTGCCCTACACCGTGGGCAAACCCGTGATGAAATCCATCGAAATGCTCTCCCATTTCCCCTCCGAAATGGGAAGAGGCTGCAACAAGCTTGCGGGATGGTTCATCTCCCCCTTGTTTCTCTGGAAAACTTCGCACTCCCTGATGTGCCGGAGCACGTCCTCCTTGAGGCCTTTCCATGAGAACCTCTCTTGGATGGCCCGGTAGGTTTTGTTAAACCCCTGATGTCCGGATAATGGTGAGTCATGAGATGCCTGAAGTATCTTCTCCTTGAGCTGGGAGCCCTTCGTTAAGAAAATCCTATCCCTATAGTAGATGATTTCATCTATCACCCTATATTTGCTATTGGTCACCTGACCATCCAGAACCTCACATGCAAATCTATCCTTGGAGTACTCCACCAAGAGTCGATCCCTGCAATCTGTATCCAGGCTCATTAGAGACAACGTAGCCAGTCTACGCGAAAGTGCATCGGCTACCACGTTATTCTTCCCTTTGAGATATTCAATGTCAAAGTCATAGGCCTGGATCTTGCTGATCCACTTCTGTTGCCTTTCCTGCAGCTATTTCTGCTCCAAAAAGAACCTGAGGCTATTGTGATCATTCCTTACTCGGAACCTATTTCCCACCAAGTACTGTCGGAATTTGGCCAATGCATGCATAATGGCCAATATTTCCTTGTCATATATAGGATAAAATTGCTCATGGGGAAGGAGCTTTATGCTCTCGAAGGCTATAGGGTGGCCTCCCTGCATCAAGACTACACCGATCCCTTCTCCTGACGCATCGCACTCCAAAACAAAAGGCTGTGTAAAAACCGGCAATGAAAGCACTGGACAGCTGCTCATAACCTCCTTGAGCCTATCAAAAGCCTTCTGTGCTGTATCCGACCAACTGAATGCCCCCTTCTTTGTTAGATTTGTAAGGGGTACCGCAAGCTGAGATAAATTCTTGAAAAACTTCCTATAATAGGTGCAGATGCCAATAAATCCTCGAAGCTTCGTCACGTCTCTTGGCTCTAGCCAGTCTCGGATGGCCCTGATCTTCTCCTCGTGGACCCTCGCTCCATCCACTCCTATGATGTGTCCCAAATACAACATTTCCGTCATCCCAAACTCACACTTGGAGAGCTTAGCGTAGAACTGTTGCTCCTCCAAGATATGCAATACTATCTCTATATGTTGGAGATGCTCCTCCCAAGTCCTGCTATATATACATATATTGTTGAAAAATATCAACACAAACTTCCTCAGATGACTGCGGAAGATATGGTTCATGCATGATTGGAAAGTAGCTGGGGCATTAGTTAGCCTGAAAGGCATCACCAAAAATTCAAAGTGGCCGTAATGGCACCTGAAAGCGGTCTTGGGGATGTCCTATTCCCTCATGGGAATCTGGTGGTATCCGGACCTGAAATCAATTTTTGAGAAGAACTGAGTTCCTCTTAGCTCATCCATCAGCTCGTCAACCCGTGGTATGGGGTACCTGTTCTTCAAGGTCTTCTTATTTAGGGCCCTATAATCAATGCACATTCTCAATGTACCATCCTTTTTCTTCACCAACACCACTGAGGAAGCAAAAGGACTGGTGCTAGGCTGAATGTGTCCAAGATCTAGCAACTCCTAGATGGCCCGCTCAATCTCATCTCGATAAGCCTTGGGGTGCCTATAGGGTGTGGTAATAACGGCCTGGACGCCCTGTTCTAACTCAATAGTGTGCTCAAACCCCCGATCGGGTGGCTGTCCCGGCGGTATCTCTCCAAATACCGTCTCATACTTGTCGAGGATGGCCTGTATATCTGGATGAACTTTCTGCCTGGTATCCCCTGCCACTGACGCCTGCAACTCAACTGCCCACTCTATGTCTCCTTTCCGGAAGTCTGCCTCCATCCGATGAGCTGAAACAGTTTGAGGAGGGTAAGTGTGCATCCCACGTATCTTCTCATGCTTCCCGATCTTCTTGTCATCCCACTCCATCTCCAAGGCCTTCCAATCTGTTGTGAATTTTCCCAAAGTAATCAGCCACTGTACACCCAATACCACATTGGTGTCTAGTATGTTGACCACGAAAAAGTGGTCAGTTACTGTGTAGGTTCCCATTGTTACAGCCAGTTCTGGAACATACCTAGCACACTGCATCGTCTGATTGCCTGGGACCAATACTGAAAATCCGTCGAAGCACTCTGTCGGTATGCCTCTCCTCTTAACCATTTGTGCATCAATGAAGTTGTGGGTTGCCCCACTGTCTACTAGGATTGAAACTCACTGCCCACGTACTATCCCTCGGACTTGTAGTGTCAGATACTTGGGTACTCCTCGTAATGCCGCAAGGGTCCCCCCTGTGGGTGCAAAGGCTGTACCTCCTGCCCCTAAAGGTGGGGGTGGAAAATGACCTTGCTCCCCCTGACTGTCTCCTGCCTCCCCGTCCTCATACTCATCCTCTTCCCCGCTACTCTCAGAGAAGACCTCAATAAAATGTGCCTTGCCCACAACACATTTGTGTCCTGGTGCCCATGGGTCCTTACAGGTAAAGCACAACCTCTTCTTCTTCAATTCCCTCCGGGCATCATCATCGAGCTGTACCCTCCCCTGATTCCCTTTTGGGGGCGGAATCCTTACATCCTTCCCCTTTGGCTGGAAAGCCGGTTTCTGGGGGTAAGATGTCTTGGTCCTGGGTAAGGCATCCTACAAATCCCTAGTCCTGCCAATGGCGTCCTGGAGTGTGGCTGGTCTAGTGGATCTGACTAGTCCTCGAAGTGGCTCTGTCAACCCTTCCACAAACATATAGATCATCCGTGCTGCGGATAGATCTAGCACCATCACTGAAATTCATAGGAAATATGTAATATACTTTTCAGGACTCCTGGCCTGTTTGAGCCTTGTTAGTTCAACAAAGTGCTCCTCTGGTTCCTTTTGGTCGAACCTCTCAATCAGTCTCCGAGTGAACTCGGCATAGGTAGTCACGGAGGAATGCCCAAGCGTCACCCTTCCATGGAACCACCAATACTGAGCCTCACCCTCCAAATGCAGCGTGGCCACCTTGATGGCTTCTGTTTCTGCCATCTAGTTGAGCTGGAAATATACATCCAGCTTCTCTACCCAAGACTTTGCCGAACTGTTTGAACCATCAAATGTAGGAAAATGGAATCGGCTTACTGTATGCTAGGTATCCCCATCATGATAATGTATGTGCCCTTTATGATGGTCATGGGGTCTGCTGTCCCGCTTGATCTGAACAAAGTCTTTAAATAAAATGGCATCCCTGAATTCTTGCCTAGCTGCCTGGTACTCAGCAAAATACTCACTTATACGGTATGGTTCTTCTTGTGCTCCTGACCCCGTATCTGTACTCAGGAAAGTGGGCATAGTAGCACGAATGGGGACCTGTGATGCTGGGTGAGGAGCGACAACCTTCTCCTGTAAATGGTGGGATGTGTTCGACCCTTCATCAACATGGATACCCTTTGGGATTTCATGCTGTCTAGCTTCCACAGCCGTGAATCTCTAACCCATCACCTCTATCTTCCTCGCCAGATCCTGCACTGATTTGAGGAGTGCTTCCCCAAACTGTTTTGCATCGCTATCATCCGCCATTGTCTCTTTCTGTTCTGCTTCTACCACAGGCTCCTCCTATTCTATGTCAATTACCCTAACGCAATCTCCTTCTCCGTAGGTGTTCTTCAACTTGCGCTCAATATCTTTGTACTTCCTACCTCTGTGGCAGATGTAGGGTTTTTCTTCCGATGACATAGACAACTAGCTCCACAGGCTGAGCCAGATCTATGCTCTGATACCACTGTAATATTCCTTTTTGGGAATATTTGTACAACACAGTAAACTCTAACCAGAGATTGACTGGGAGGGCATTTACCAGGTATTTCACCTCTGAAAAGGGGATGAGATCTCGAGGCTATCTGGCCCTTTCCAGGCTCTGTCTAAGAGTGTAAGGGAAACATAACAAATGGTACAAAAATCAAGATGCAAAGGGAGAAAATAACAGATTGCAGACATACAATAGTAGGCACAGATATTCAAGAAATAAGAGAGTGCTGAGCCATTTTATTAATCTGGAAAAATACAGAGGAGTACAATAAGTGATCAAGCATCTACATTTGCACAAGATCTGTTCTTAGAATGCTGCTATGTTTCAGATCTGTATCGCATGGGATCGCTGTGACTCAGATCTGCGTTCTAGCTACTGAGGACGGCTATGTCACTGCCCGAGCATCATTCCTTGCGGATCTGTGCTTTCCTCCGATCGCTCCTGCCTCTGCTATCCGATATCTGCAATAATATGACCTCCCACCGATCCAAAAATTCTCGCGCTGCTATTTCGGCGCTTAATCTGCTACCCATGATCCTCAAGAAATCAATCAGAGCTTCAAAGATACGGCTGCGTTCTTCTGTACAGCTAATAGATGCGCTGATCTTCCACAGGCGTTGTGCAGTTAACAAACGCACTGCTTCTTTAGCATCTGCGATACTCCAGAATCCAATCGGAACTTCACAGATACGGCTGCGTTCTTCTGTGTAGCAATTAAATACGCTGATCCTCCACAGGTGCTGTGCAGTTAATAAACGCGCTGCCCACCAAAAATACACTGGATCAATATTCCTACAAAGACACTGATGGAACTACCTCACCCGAGCAGGCAATCGAAGTCCCCTGGGGCTGAGGGTCAGATCTCTGATCGGAGACACTCAATGCGCTAAACAGCGCTGCAGACAGGCTAAACAGCCAGCATGCTCAAGTTGCAATGACCAATTTCAATTTCATAAACTTCCATGATGCCCCGAATGATGAAATTGTCTTCTTTATATAGTGTTGGCCGCTCTTGAATCCTACAACCGCCTCGATTCCCGATACCATGGTAATATCCTCATGGTAATACCTTCTTGTTGTGTGCCCAACTCGGCCCTCCTAAAGTACCGCGTGCGTCTTATTTTTAGAGTGAGTCAAGGTCCCTTTTACTCACGTTTATTCATAAGCTGACTACGTTTATTCCTAAGCTAAACAAAATTGACGCAACTTAATATTTCCAATTAGCTGTTGTTAATTGGGAATATTACATCCCTTTACCATTGTCTAGATGATAAAAAATGTTTTGAGACCCCTACAACCATCTGTTTATCTTTCTAGCAACTATGTATAGTTTTAGCTTTTTAATAACACAAGAAGAGCTTTCAAATTGGTCTAACAAACCTCCTTTTTATTCACTATTTTATCCTCTGAGTTTTTAACAAACTTTGCTCCTTTATAGCAACTGTGGGCTATCACTATTTTTAAAGGTAGCTAGGGCTCTCTCAAAACTGAAAAACAGCTTCCCCTATCACTGTACTAATTATTGACATCCACAGCGACGAAACTCTTTGATTTTAACCAAAGGCCCTAACTTCTAATCACTGCTTCCCTCTTGTGCTTTTTAGATGATAAAATGCCCTTCAAACCATAGTTAAGACACCTTTCAAATTGATTTGAGACCCCCAAACACAAGAAAGCCTTCTTCAGTTTTGACAAAAACTCTATCTCTTTACCACTGTCTATCTCAGTGTTTTTAGATGATGAATTGGTTTCAAAATCACTATTTCTTCTTTGGGAAAAACACAGCAAAGAACACCCCCTTTAAACTTCAAAAATTACCAAGAGGAAATGGGGAATACCTTGAAGAATGCTTATGGGCCTTGGTTGATCGATGAACAGCTCTCAAAAGTGTTTTTGGAAGCTCGGAGGATGAGCGGCATGTTTGCAAACGAGAGCGCCACACATACGAAGGCTGTCGGGTCAGCTTCGGGCGGTGGTGAATGAGCACACAGGCGCGCCGCACAGTAGTTCAAACGCTGTGTATGTGTGCTCACAGGCGCACCGCGCACACCTACAGGCATGCCGCGTAGGCTTCAAGCGCTGAAAAACTTGAAAAGTGCCTGAAATCTCTTTGCTTCTTTAGTGGGAAGCTAATGGACGTTCACCTTGGCTTTTTGAATTTGCAAATGGGGCCTTTCAAACGGTCTCCTCCCTCTTTTAACTTGGAAAAAATTTAATGCTTTGGCAGTCAGCTTTGGAGGGTTGAGATGCCTTTTGGAAAGTTTTTGTCATATCAAAACACAAATCACTGTCATTGTCATTTTATCACTTTTAAAATATCATAAAGACCCATACTCAATCAGGACTCATAACAACAATGTCGTGGCCAGCTACTTTTGAAGATCCTTTGCCTATCTCTTAGAAGGAGATGATTTACATTTCTAGAACTTACTTTGACAATTTCAACTTTCTTGGTGTTTGATGACTTGTTATGCCCATTGTCGAAATTGGTCAAACATTGTTAGGCACCTTTAACATTTTCCTTGACTGTGGAAAAAACCTCATATGTACTTACCCAGATTTGACCTATACCTGTTTATCAAAGAGAAAGCCTTTAAAGACCCTTAATGCAATCACATATAAACAACAGAGTTTGTTTCTTATGTACATAAAAAGGTCTGGTCTATGACTGTGGTAAGTTTCATTTCTTTGAATGGTGTCTTGAACTTGAATCATGGTGTTATAGCTTTCCTCATACATACTGTCTTTGTGTATTCATTTGCAAAGGTCTTTTTAAGAAGCAAGGCTAGTTTATCTTCTTGTCATTTTGATGAGGTTGTTCTAAGTTTTGGGCATTCTAACCTCAGATTACCCTTTGAAGAAGACCTTTGATAGAAGAAAAACAAAGCTTCTTTGAATACCATAATATCACTGCTTGGCCTATGTTTAACACTAGCCCTCAACCCATAAACCTTCAATTACTTCCTACTGGATTTCAATTCTGTCTTTCAAACATTGAACCCATGTAAGCACCCCTCTAAACACTATTGTTGTATCAGTGGTTTCATCCATTGGAGAAAATGGTGTAAACAAGTTCTTAGGCCATTTGAAGCATTGTTAGCCTTGTGCTCTTTGAATGAGGCCATACCTCTGTTCCTGACCCTCTGCTTTTTTAAATGAAGGAGGCCTTTATCCTGTTTCTTAACCATTTTCTTTTAAATGAAGGAGGTTAGCATAATATTCCCAAACCATCTACTCTTGCTTGGAGGAGGTTTGCAACAAGTGACCCAGTTATCTGCTCTTAAATGAATGAGGTTTACACAGTCACCCAACCATCTGCTCATGTTTGGAGGAGGTTAACATAGTCATGCCATTTCATCCCTCTTTTCAAACTGTGTCATTTTTACTTGTAATGCATATCCGTGCTTGGTATATCACAATAAGTAATAAAGTGAGAATTTGACAATATGCTATGAGAGACATGTTCTGAGATATGTATCCTGTTGTTTAGAATACCCTTGTGAATCTTTTGCAACTAGGAGAAACATGACTTGTATCTGTAGAGTATTTGATTGTTAATCATTACTTACTAACCTTTCTTGACTGTGTTTGCAGAGGTTTATTGAATTTTCTCTCTGACTAGCATTCTTATCCCAGGCTTAAGACAACATGAGAAGCAACTGTCTTCTCATGTTTAGCTTGACAATGTCTTATGGAATACTTGTACATCTCTACTTTTGAAAAAGACACTGAAACATTGTAGATCAACACAATATCAGTTTGGCTTTTGAAACATGTACTGTTGAGACATCAAGACCTTTTAGTGGCACGACTTATGGGTGTATCAAGCTTTGTTTTTTTTAGACTAGGCGCCAATTCAGGGGTTGGCTGGTATTGAACAAAGATTTTGGCTCATGATGCTTTTGCCAAGGGAGGATTTCCTAAAGCGCCACTACCTAACTTAGGGGAGACCTTTGACAGATTTTGAGTATTCTCTTTGGTATGACCAAATCTTAAGATGACATATGACCAGAGGTAGGGTGGCTGACATTCTTATCAATAGTTGGTTAATGAATGACCTGGGGATGAGGGTAAATGACAGCAGATGACTTTAGCTTATGATAGCTGATGGACATGATTATATGACTGAAACTAGATAGGACTTGAAAACTAGGTTTTTCCTCATCATAGGTTGATTGAAAAAAGGTAGGAGGACAAAAAATGTTTAGGGGTGTTTTATAGCTGACAGATTTGAAAAATTGGAGATTAGCTTCTAGAAAAATTGGCTTTTAAAAACTAGTCATCATCAATAGGTGAAAAATACTGATGACTAACAAGCCTCACAAACCCTGATGACGGCCCATGGGGTACGAAAAGAAAGATGAGGGAGCATGATATCCTATCAAAATATTGCTCGAGGAGGCCCTCGAAAAACAAAGGAACGCGATGATGGATAAATTTGCCCAGATCCTTCAACGACTGCCCTCTGGCGGCGCATCTGCATCAAACAACCACTCTGGAGGCATGATTCCCTTTAAGGTACATGTAAACTTTTACATTCCCTATTTGAGGGTCAAATAGATGCAGATGCCATAGATATATGGTTGAATCTATTAGAATGATATTTCTCTTTTCATGACTTTTCCGACTGGGAGAAGATTATTTTTGCACTCCTCAAAGCTACCCCCCATGTCAAGGACTGGTGAGAAACCTACTGTGAGATAAAGGAAGAGACAAAACCCTCTCTGTTCTCAGTCGTACCCACTTGGAATTATTTCCGAGATGCCATCAAGGAAAAATACTATCCCATGGGGAGCTATGAGGACAAGTACATACAATGGACCACGCTGCGGCAACAAAGGAATCAAGATGTGCATGAGCTGATGAATTTGTTCCATAGCCTGCACACAAAGTTGGGTATCAAAGATTCAGAGAAAAATTTGGTGCTAAAGTATCATAGTTGTCTGAACAAATAGATTCGGGTGGAAATGGAGTTCCTCGACATCTCCTCGTGTGGTACGACATACCGGTATGCTTCCAAGATTGAGAAAAAATTCAAATAAAAGAAGAGAGACTTTGGATTTACGAATAAAAAGCAAGGGAAAGGTGCCCCCAAACCACAGAACAAAGGACAGAGCCAAGGCATGGTGGCCCAAGAAAACTTACCAAAGCCACAAGCAAAAATCAACACTGCGAATCCAAAGAAGGACACGGGCAAGTGGTATGAGTTCCATAAGAGCTCCACTCACAACATAAGTGAGTGTTGGGGCAAGCAGTCACTGGTTGCCGAGATGTGGGCTTCTGAATCAGATGCGTGATTTAACTCTGAATCAGAACCTGACAAGGTGAATGACAAAGGGAAACATATTATTGATGTGGACTCCAACGCCATTGTTGCCACTGCAAATATCCAAAAGGAGGAACCAGAAGATCCAGAGGATGAGGAGCATCTCTTCCACTCCTAGATGTGGGTAAAGGGTTCCTCGCTATAGTTCATTTTCGACAATGGGAGCCAAAAGAGCCACATTTTAGCAGACGCCATGAAGCGGCTGGGCTTTCCGAGCACAACACACCTATAGCCATACACAATCGGGTGGCTTCACCAAGGACGGGATCTCCGCGTTAGTCAGTAGTGTCGTATTCCCTACAGCATCAAGCCCTTCACGGATGAGGTATTATGTGACATTACTTCTCTTGATGTTTCTGATGTATTATTAGGCCAACCATACTTGTGGAAGCGACATGCTGTGTATGAGTCTCGGCCTCGTGTTGTTATTGTTACTTTGGGAAATAAGTTGTACAGGATACCAGAGGTACCACCATCTGCCGCTATCTCTTTGGTTACTACGAAACAATGTAGTAGCTCATTTCCCAAAACAAGAAATTTGTTTTCCTGCTGATCCACCCCCAGGGCAAGAAGAAGATTATGCCCACGACCTCCAAAAAGGGCTCCTCTACACGACAACAAAAAATGGACAAGGTAGTGGAGGAGTACGGGGACATCTTCACCTCACCCACAGGGGTGCCTCTAAACTGTCAAGTCAAGCACCCCATTGATCTGACCCCAGGTGCACTGCTACCCAATGGACCAATCTATCAGCGCTATGTTCTGGAGAACGATGAAATCAAGAGGAAAATTTAGGAGCTGCTACAGAAAGGTCACATGCGGCCAAGTTCATCACCCTGTGGGAGCCCAATCGTGTTGGTACAGAAGAAGGATGGGACTTGGAGACTCTGTATTGAATATCATGCACTGAACAAGATCACTTTTTGGAATAGGTAACCGATTCCACGGATTGATGACCTTCTGGACCAACTCAAAGGGGTGAAATATTTCAACAAGATTGACTTGAAGGCTGGGTATCACCAAGTACCAATCAAACCCTCTTATGTGTGGAAGACTACCTTCGAAGCCAAGGAGGGCCTTTTCGAATGGCTGGTGACCAAATCATTTGTAGTGGTGTACTTGGATGACATTCTAATATTCAGCTAGACTTTGGAAGAGCACCTCCACCACATCCGACAAGTCCTCCAAACATTGCGGTGACACAAGTTGTGTGCCAATTTGAAGAAGTGCACTTTTGGCATGACCTAGGTTCAATATTGTGTGGGATACATTATTGATGAAAGGGGGGTGCATGTGGATCCAACCAAGATCCAAGTCATTCGAGATTGGCCAACCCCAACCACTCTAACAGAGCTTCAAAGCTTTTTGGGTTTTTCTAATTTCTACCACAAGTTCGTGTTGGGATTCTCTCATATCACTTGGCCCTTGAGTCAAGTCACCAAGGGAGGAGTGAAAGAAAAATTCTTTTGGTTGGAATCTCAATAGAAGGAATTCGTAGAATTGAAACATCGCCTCTGTTCTGCCCCAATGCTCACATTACCATACTTGCAACAACCATTCGAGATCGAGACATATGCCTCTGACTATGCTATTGGGGAAGTCCTTACTCAATAGGGGCATCCAGTGGCATATCACAGTGAGACATTGTCCGATACAGTTCGCAAGTATCTCACTTATGACAAAGAAATGTATTCTATTGTGCAGGCTTGTTGACAATGGAAGCATTACATTTTGGGGAAGGAAACAATCATCCACACAGACCATTGACCCCTGCCGTTCATACAGACACAAGGGAAGTTGCAGAACGATTGCCATCAAAAGTGGTCCACATATCTACAACAATTTCATTTGAACATCAAATGCAAGAAGGGTAGCACCAATAATGTTGCAGACTTCCTGAGCCAACCACTGATTGTGGTGCCAACCACCGTTCTCAACTCTTGTGGGCACGAGACTTCTGATTGGCCACTTCTCTAGAAGAGTGATCCAGAATTCAGCCACACATACAAGGCACTCTTGGGGGGTATGCAAGTTCCAAATTTTCACCTCCAAGATGCACTGTTATGTCAGCTAGGACACCTTTGTGTTCCTTCAAATGAGCATGCCAAGATGATATGGGAAGCACACTACAGTAGAGTCGCTGGGCATTTTGGGGTTGAGAAAATAGTGGCAGTACTATAGAAGTATTTCTATTGGCCGAACCTTCGACCGAATGTTTGGAACTACATCAGATCCTGCACTGCTTGTGCCATTGCCAAATCGGCCATCAAGAAGCAATGCCTATATACTCCGCTACATACCCCTAGTCGACCTTGGGAATCCATCTCCATGGATTACATGTTGAGCCTTCCTTCTACTAAGCATGGAAATGACTCTGTTTTCATGGTCGTCGACAGATTCTCGAAGATGGCCATTATGGCGGCCGACAAGAAGAATATCACAGTAGAAGCCACTGCTAAAATATTCTTTGAACAAGTGTGGGTGCACTTTAGGATCCCATAGTCTATCATATCATATCAGGACAGCAGTATCCTTAGCACATTTTGGTCTAGCCTTTGGTCAATGCTGGACACCAAGCTCACCAAGTCCACAACTTTCCATCCCTAAACTAATGGCCAGATAGAGGTCTTCAACATGATGATTGTACACATTCTATGCATGTACGATTCAAAGCATCCATGCATATGGGATGAGAACCTACCTGTTGAAGCCTCAAAAATTGTTGCGACAACATTGGGGGATAACCACCCGGTCCGGACCTTAATACAACTCCTTTTTCGTTTATGATAGTGGCTCCGAATGGTTTAACTAGGTCCAGTTACCTTTCCCTATCGCTATTGGTTTACGATGTATCTTTAAATACCAATAGACAGGGATATCAGATCAATTCTCCTTGCTGATCGGGCAAGAGAATGACCCTTAAGCTGATTTGGGTTCAGCCAAACCACAACTAAGATTTTGCCTCTTTGAGAAGAGGACTTAAAAGAATGTAGAACTTAATCTAATTGCAAATTATTCTATAATGCAAACAAAAGAAACTAATATAAATCCTATCTTAATTAGGTACATATAGATCTAACCCAACTAAGAGCAAGATAATTAAATGATGAGAATTTAAATATGTCTGGCTTTTAATTAATGTCAAGCTAACGAAGAAATTCAATTAGCATGACATTTGTGAATATCAAAACACATCCTATTGAGACCATTTAACTGAAATAATAAATCAACAACACTCCAGAAGAAATTCACAAAAATGATGTTGATTGTCAAATCAGTCAAGCCAATAATTAAACAATAACATGTGGAAGAAATTCACAACACATTACTATTTAATAAATCAGTTTTATAAGACAAATTTCTAAGTAAATAGTTACTCAGAAATCAGAGTTTAATCCATAAGAACAAAGATACATAACAATATTGAGACAAATTATCCATATCAACAGAAATACATAAACATGAATAAAATGAAACAACAATTTTATTATCATAAAATTGAAATTGGTATTTGATACAGAAATGCCAAAAATACCATTTAATTGAATCCGCTTTTCTTATTCTGGTCTCTAACAGTCATTTACATTACTTGAATTTTTGTTTTCAAAACTAAAGCTACAGAAATGCAAACTCTACCCATCATACATCATTCAAGATATAAAGAAAAAACCCTCAATAATGTTTAGATCTGAAATTTTCTCTCCTCTCCATCTACAACTCTAAATTCCTATTACAGAAATGCTTTTAGAAGTCTAGAATTGTAGAGTAGAGCAGCTCCTATTACATTTTGCAATCTTCTATTTATAATATTTACAAATGAATTCTTCATAGGAAAATTTGTTTGAAGAGTGGTTTTGCTCAATCAACTTTCATTGGTTCAAATAATATTATTCAATTGCTGGAGCCTTCACATTGATTGAAAGCTTTTTCTTCTCATCTCTTCAACTGTTTTCCTGCAAAAAAAATAAAAAACAAAATTAAAATGCAAAAATAAAATCAAAATGTCAAATATATAAATTAAAATAAATCCAATTAAAACTTGATTAAATAAATAAAAAATGAAACATAAGCTTTCTTTTGATGTTTTTGCTGATCTAATTGGCCAATGAAAACATAGATGAATGAATTTGCACTCATAAGAAGTTGTGGCAAATTAAAATGCAAAAAATAAAACTCAGAAAATTAGTTTTGTTTAAAAATTCGTAGCTTGATCTTTTGCTGAATTTTAGACCCAATAAATGATCAAATATGAAAATAAATCCTCTTCAAGAATAATCTCCATCATTTGATCTTTCCAATGACCTATCCTGGGCCTCATTTGGCCAAGTAAAACTCTATTTATGAGCCTCTAAAGTTGGTATATTAAAATTGCCAAAAATCTGAAATTTTTGTTGCTTGGGCTAAAAAAAAAAATTAAATTAAATTAAATTATAATCTTAAATTAGATTATTATATTTAATTAATTAATTATAATTAATTGCAATTATATTATTCATCTAATTTAGTTATAATCTAATTCTAAATTAAGTTTTAATTATATATTAATTAATTATAATTACATTATTAATTATAAACTAAACTAATTATTAATTAATATTAATCTAATTAATAATTATAATTAATTATTTATAAACAAATTAATCTTATTTATAATTAATTATAATTTAATTTAATTAATTACATTCTATTAATTAATTTAAAATTATCTATTTAAAATATTAAATATTAAATCTAAAATTAAAATAACTAAACTAACACTAAACTATACTAACTTAAAACTATGCTAATATTAAACTAACACTAACACATACTAACTTAACACTATGCTAATATTAACAACTAACACTACACTATTCCTCTTATACTCACGTGTGAATGAGTTAAAAGTCAAATAAAGAAATGCATGGGTTATAGCATCGCAATCGGCATATCGAAGGTGAGGGCCATCGGGTGTTTTTTAAAAATGTGTTAGTTAAAACCTCTGATGCGATGTAATAAATGTATCATATGCCTTTGACTTATTTGCAATCGGAGTATCGACAAATGAAAGCCATCGAGGTTTCTAAGAAATGCATCCTTTGGAAATCCCTGATGTAATGTAATTTTATTTTTTGTTTTTTTATTTTTATAAATTATGAAATTACCTAAAGTGTGATTTGCCTAAATAAAATATAGCCACTTTAATGAAAAAATAAAAATTAAACTACAACCACTTTAATATTTTGAGTTTTTGAGATTAGTAATTTATTTGAAAATAGAAAATTGAAATAAATGACTGAAATCCCGATGCTTTATGACTTGACTGTATAAGTAAAAAAAAATGAAAAATTTTAGTAATAACTAACTACTGGTTAATATTTAAACTAAATGCATTATTGAACTAATTTAATTAAAAAATAGAATATTGTACATTTTATGCATTTTTAACCCAGACGACATAAATGATTAGACTTCTACGGAGTGTCATTTACAAACCAATTGACCAAATGAGGTGAAACAAGCATCAATGAAAAGCTTATAAAAAATCGATCGTAACAAGACAATCAAAACAAGAATATAAAGAAAACGAAAAAATAACAAAATCGTAGGATAATTAACTTAATAAAAATCCTAAAAGGCGTTTAGCCAAAAATTTTATAGAAAGGTCCCCATTATTTGAAGTGAACAAGTAAAAAATGGGGGGGTTGTGTTTTACCACAACAATGGCGACACACGAGAGAAGAACCAATTATCTCTGTTTGATATGAATGAAATTTTCCTAAAATTAAAGTAAAAATAATTAAAGAAGAGAATTTTTTTTTTGGAATGCTTGACTAGTTTCATTAATTTGAATAAAAGAAATTATCATCTTACTGTAATTTTCTTAAAATTCCTCATAAATTAAAATATTTCATAACTCTATATCAGTCCTTAATTAGTTGTAGAGATAAAGCAGGTGTCACTTTACAGCTTAGCTTTTAAAATGTACTCATTTGTCACAAGTAGAGCCACTACTGCCAGTAAATATCTATAGTCTCGGCAGGGTTACCTTTTAATCATGAATGATTCAGAATCCTATCTATTTAAGAATTATTGACCTAGAGATAAATCCATTTATACATGTTTATTTATTTATTTATTTTTAAGTTCTTAAAAGCCATTGTCCTGGTTTGGTAGCCAGATAGTTGACAATGCCATTCACTGGTTATAATTGAACTGAACAAGTTGGCTCGTGATGAGACCTCTTGTCTTATAATTGTTTGTAATTATAAGCCATTACCTTGGTTTGTTTAGCAGTGTTGGTAATGTCAGCCTATTTTTCCCCTATGATCATGGTAAGCAGGCTCGTGATGAGACCTCTTATCTTTTAAGTTTAAATATATTTTTGGATTACACTCTAGAAAAATAAAATTATTTTAAATAGAGAGAATCATTAACTCCTTAAGAGTTCAGAATGACAATTTCAGAATTAAAAGTGCTTTGCTGTAAAGTGTCTTTATTTGGTTAAAAATAACTTTTCTTGACTAATAATAGAATTTTGAAAGATCTTAATAAAATATTGAAATGTCAAAATAATTATAATTTGGATGAAAAAGAAATTTTCAGATTTTATGATACTTCGTCAAATTCTCTTGTTTTATAATCTTTTCCTTAAGTATGTCTACCTTTATAATAAGAAAAACAAACATTATTAAGAGATTTTAAGAAAAATCTAATAGTAAACTATTAACAATTTTTTCCCTATGTATGCCAACCATTGTTAGGTAACAAGAAGGCCTTCCATATAAATCATGGCAAAGTCACCACAAAACTGAAAACCAAAGAAAACGAATTGTTAAGCTAAAGTGGGAGAAAAAATCAACGAACAAAAATAAAAATGAAGAAATTTAAAAGTAGAATGAAAAATCCAAGTTTTGACATACAAACTATAACAAAAATGTTTATACCAATGTCTCAACAACATGAAGTAAAGGAAAATAATTATGTAATTATTCCTTCTTATGTTGAGATTCAGATAACTTATACCTTGTAGGGTTGTAAATGTTTTAGGCTTTAGATAGTAGTGATGATAAAATTCAGCCATAATGAGAACTTTCTGTCTGATGTCAATCTTCTTGCTTCAAAGCATTATCTTTAATCATTTTCTAATAAAAGGAATGCTTAAAGAAACAGATTAAAGGTTCAGAAACTTCCTAGTGTAGCTGTTTCAACGAAGACTATCACTGCTTTTTGAAATAAAACCAGGAGAAGAGTATAGGTCTTTCAAAATATGATTTGGCAGATGATTGGAAGCTTTTATGAAGAGCTGCAAAACAGATTTAAATATCAACATAATCTAAAAACAAAACTGAAACTAAAGTAATGAAATGGAAATTAATGAAAGTGGACACATGAATCTTACCATTGGATAATTGCTTTTGATCTTACCTGAAGGTATCAATTTCTCCAATACTAGCTGACTTCTTCTTTTGTTGACATTAAAAATATGAAGACGACAAACTAACCAAAATCTTATAACCCAAAATCATTATTTATTTTATTTAAACTAAAGCAAGTAGGAAAATGTAAAAATGGAATGATTTGTATTCAAGGGAGTTGAAATTAAAACAAATGCATTAGAAATTAGATTGAGAATTTGTAATGATGAATATTCTCAAAATATTATAAGTTTTATACAAATTCCATGATTTTATAAATTGTTCACAGTTAAGACCAAATTTAAGATAATGAAATTTAAAATAGAGAGGTCTTGAATTTCATATTTAATTATGGAATTATTTAAAACTGAAATATATGAGAAATCAAAATGATTTGAATATGCTACAAATTGTCATCAATCGCTTTAGTATCATAGCGGTTACCCAAGATTGTTTTAAATTAACACAATGCCTTATTGGATGATTCGTATTGCATGTAGAGGCATGCGTTGGAGTTTATCGCATTAGGAGTTGCAGTAGAAAATTGTCGATATGAGATCATGCGAAAATAATATTTGCGATGAGATGGAGCGATTATACCATTGAAGAAATGTTATATTTAGGATCGGGGACAATTATGTCGCAAATTGGACATCGCACACCGCATCTCGCGATTTGTACTTTACACATTGCATATTGTGCATCGCAGATTCAGAATAGTTACATGACCATGATTAAAAATACGATGAAGCGATTGCGATATCGGCAACGCGATGGGTGACGTGGCTTTCGGCATTATGATATGAGCAATAAAAATGCGATGAGCGATATCGATATCGGCATATTAGAATATTGGAAAATAGTCATGTTGGAAATGCCAATATGATTCTTGCGATAGCAGCGATGCGATGTTTATAATAATTGGTGTGAGCGAAGAGCGAAGAGCAAAAAGCGATAGTGATGAGCAATCGGCGATGAGTTATTGCATCGCAACTTTTGAAAGGAACACATAAAGATGCATTAAGTTTTGCGCCGATCCGCGATTACGATAGGGCTTATCGCATCGCAGTTTTTAAAGGAAGAATCAATTGTGATAGGACTCTATCGATTCGCGATTGCGATCAAGTTTTTATCGCATCGGAGCTTTTCTAATGGAAGAATTAACCTTATGCCTAATGCGATATGGGCGTTTGCGATTCGATCCATCGCATCGGAACTTTTATGATGAAAAACAAACTTTTAAATTTATTCCAATGCGATATGTGATTTTGCGTTTCATTTTATTGCATCGGAGTTAAAAAAAATGACATGTTAGACTTTTTCTTTCATATGTTTGTGAAATGCGATGAATGATACGGCTCTTGGAAATCGGCAAAATTAAGTGCAAGATGTAATATTTTTTACATGACGACATGCGATGAAGAATGGACCCGATAAATTTATTACGAGATTTTAATATCATATCGGATCCAAGACATCAGTACTTTCAAAATTATGACCCTACCATTATTGCGATTGAACGGATGAAATATTTCTTATGAACTTGATTTAAATTTTATATTGGGTCCCGAATTATGTGTATATCACAATATTGGTAAAGTTGATTATCGGAGATCGGTGATTCAAGATAATGGAAGTAAATTCAATTGAAAACCTCCGAGATGCGAAATGCGATATGATATTTTATGAAAAATTTAATGAGGTAACATATCGGAGGTCTTGCATCAGAAATATGAAAATCAAGTTGAAACATTTCAGACATGAATCTTGCGATATTGTTTTAAATTTCAATTGGGTTTTCTAATGAATGAAAGTAAAGTTAAAGAATGCTCAAATTCTAATGAATCACAAAATAAAATTTCCTTGAACCTATTGCAAATTTGAAATGGTTTTGCTGCTTACTTCAAGTTTTGAAAACAAATGAAAACATGCAAATAAAACAGAACAAGAATAAAAAAAATAAACTAAGGAAAAGAGACACTATTAATAATGAAAATGAATTTGTAAATGCGTACCTGGAAGAAAATTCACGGTAAATTTTACCTTTTTGAAGCTTCAAGTTCTCCCAATTTTTCTATAAGTTCAACATCATTTTCTTATTTTAATCTAAAATGCTAAATAATGATTGCATTCTTTCCAAAATTACATCAGAAGACTAGAGTAGTAAAAATGAGTTCTTAGAATTACTTGTGAATAAAAAAATTAAAAAAATTGTCAAGTGATAGAAGATTCTTGGAATTTCTTCATGTATGATCAATGTCATGAATTATGAAAAACAAGAAAGTCGAAGGCTTGAAAAATAAGCATGATCAGATAATTCAGGAGCTTTTCAAATAATCTAGGTTGTTTCTCTATAATTGAAATGGATGCTCAAAATAAATTGGATTCATTACTTGTTTTATTGAAAATTTGAAATAATGAAATAAATGCAAACAGATAAGAAAATTAATCTATTCCTATTTATAACTTAATGAAAGAAACATGACTAGGTATAGTCATACTTCCAATGAAGCCATGTAAGCATTTTAATTCCTGCATGTATGTACATGTCAAACATTAGTAAAAATGTAAATATAATTAAACTACAAAAACTAAATCTGAAAACAGAATGTATCTTTATTATTATTAGATTATTCACCATTACCTTCTCTTGAAATGCCCTTTCCAACTGAATTTCAATTGGATCATAGAAATTTGGATGGATTTCCATTATTGAGTGGGAGAGGTTTAAAAGAAAAGATGACAGGCCGGGTTGTAGAAATGTTCTTTCAGCAACAATGGCCTGTGTGATTTTGTTAGTGTTATGATTAAGTGCTAAATTATTAACGATCTTCCGTGAAGGAAAGCTTTCCAAATGTAGTTCAAATTGATTAATGAAAAATGGATGGGAGTCTGATAAATCCAACAGAAGATTATTAATTGAATTAGATTGATGATCATATTGTGAAAATACATTCTCTTGTTGACACTGCCTTTGAGAAGAAAGAAGCTTTCGATAAAATATTAGCATTGATTGAAATTGAAATATTAATAGCTTTTGATGTTCATGATTATAATATGAAACTTCAATTTCCCAATAAAGCAATGCATCAGTTGAGTGTTCACTATTAAAATGCTTAATATGCAAGCGTAGAGTGTCAAAATTTTGAAAAATAAAATCCGAAAATAAATCTAAATTTGAACAAAATAAGTGTGAAAGAAAAAATAAAGTGAAATCACTATTGGTACAACTAATGTTATAGAACAATTGGGATTGTTTTAAAATAATTTCTTTTTCAAAAAGATTGGCCAGAATAATGAAATTTGAATAATTGCCAATTCCAACTTGTGAATTAGAAAGAGAATTATGATTATGAGTAGGAATGGGAGTTTGATCATGATATGAATCATAAATTGGAATTTTTTCTCGAATGGTGAAATCATGAAGATAATTTGCTACTCTAGGATGAGGATTGGTTGAAATAATTTCTAAATTGAAATGTTCCTCATTCACATATGTTATTTGAATTTTATCATGAGGATTCTCTTGAGAAGAATAGAAATCAACATCCTCGATGTCAGAGTAATTATCATAAACGACTTCAGAATATTCTCTAGAATTCTCTTCTATCTCGTCCAATATATCAAAACAAGGAGGAATGAAAAATCCATGTTCATTAATAGCAAAAGAATGATCAATAATTGTTTCTCTATCTTGATAAAAATTTATTGGTAATTCATTTAGATCATCCTCTTTATTAATACTATGAAGGGAAAAATTACCATCATTAAAAAATTTCTATGTTTGAGAACTCTTGTGCATTTTGTTCACTATAAATTTCAGATTCTGAATCATTTCTTTGTCTACTCGTGATTTCTTGAAGAATTGTGCTTTGGTTCTCTGAATTTGGCACTTGCTCATCATGAAAAATTAGGAAATTTGTACAACAGTTTGCGTGTTATTATTTACTTTGATTGTTACTTGTAATTGTTGATTGTGATCTGATTTTCTGAATTTAATACAGAGTAATTTTTAGATTTCAACGCAGCTCTTTCTCCAAAATTGTTGTTGTTGCCTTCTTGCATTTAATAAGAAATATTTTCGAAGCTTTGTGAGACCACTTCATCATAATTTATTTGCACATCTATATTGGAATTCTCATTTATGTTGGAAGGGGATGGAACAAAGCTTGAAATAATTTCATATGGATTGGGAATGGGAGGAAGAGAGCAAATATATTCAAACCAATCTAGTGATTCTTCTTCTGTAGGTTTATCTTCAAATTTAAATCTTAAACAATTCAAATGAAATCGAATATTAAAATCTCTAACAGACTCATTTTCAAATATTTGTAGATATTCAATTTCATCGCATACCTGTTCATAATCGTATCCGTCAAATTTACAAATGAAAATTTTAATAAATTGATCCCAGTTGTGAATTGAGGCAACCAGAAGAGTTCTACACCAGTTCTAGCTTTTGCCGCAAATGTGAGAGTAAAATTTCTGCATAAAATGACTTCATCAATTCCTTGAAAATCATAATTTGAAACATTTTGAATAAATTGAAAGACATGATTAAAAACAGAAGAATTTTTCTGACCATTAAACTTTACCTGAGACAAGAGTCTTACCACTTCAGGTAAAGTATTGGAAAATGCATGTCCATGTATACAACTCAAAATTGGAAGTTTTAAAGGAGCCATAATGATTTAAATAAAATGTTAAAATTGAAAAGACTCCAATAGAAAAAAAGTTTCAAGCCCTCCTTCTAGCGCCAAAAATTTTGAAGCCTCGAAAATCATTGCGACAACATTGGGGGATAACCACCCAGTCCGGACCTTAATACAACTCATTTTCAATTTATGATAGTGGCTCCGACTGGTTTAACTAGGTCCAGTTACCTTTTACCTATCGCTATTGGTTTACGATGTATCTTTAACTACCAATAGACATGGATATCAGATCAATTCTCCTTGCTGATCAGGCAAGAGAATGACCCTTAAGCTGATTTGGGTTCAGCCAAACCACAACTAAGATTTTGCCTCTTTGAGAAGAGGACTTAAAAGAATGTAGAACTTAATCTAAATGCAACTTATTCTATAATGAAAGAAAAAGAAACTAATCTAAATCCTATCTTAATTAGGTACATATAGATCTAACCCAACTAAGAGCAAGATAATTAAATGATGAGAATTTAAATATTTTTGGCTTTTAATTAATGTCAAGCTAACGAAGAAATTCAATTAGCATGACATTTGTGAATACCAAAACATATCCTATTGAGACCATTTAACTAAAATAATAAATCAAAAACACTCCGGAAGAAATTCACAAAAATGATATTGATTGTCATATCAGTCAAGCCAATAATTAAACAATAACATGTGGAAGAAATTCGCAACACATTACTATTTAATAAATCAGTTTTATAAGACAAATTTCTGAGTAAGTAGTTACTTAGAAATCAGAGTTTAATCCATAAGAACAGAGATACATAACAATATTGAGACAAATTATCCATATCAACAAAAATGCATAAACATGAAGAAAATGAAACAACAATTTTATTATCATAAAATTGAAATTGGTATTTGATACAGAAATTCAAAAAATACCATTTAATTGAATCCGCTTCTCTGATCCTGGTCTCTAACAGTCCTTTACATTACTTGAATTGTTGTTTTCAAAACTAGAGCTACAGAAATGCAACTCTGCCCGTCATACATCATTCAAGATATAAAGAAAAAACCCTCAATAATATTCAGATCTGAAATTTTCTCTCCTTTCCATCTACAACTCTAAATTCCTATTACAGAAATGATTTTAGAAGTCTAGAATTGCAGAGGAGATCAGCTCCTATTACATTTTGCAATCTTCTATTTATAATATTTACAAAGGAATTCTTCATAGGAAAGTTTGTTTGAAGAGTGGTTTTTCTCAATCAATTTTTATTGGTTCAAATAATACTATTCAATTGCTAGAGCCTTCTCATTGATTGATAGTTTTTTCTTCTCATCTCTTCAACTGTTTTCCTGCAAAAACAAATCAAAAACAAAATTAAAATCAAAATGTCAAATCTAGAAATTAAAATAAATCCAATTAAAACTTGATTAAATAAATAAAAAATGAAACATAAGCTTTCTTTTGATGTTTGTGCTGATCTAATTGGCCAATGAAAACATAGATGAATTAATTTGCACTCATAAGAAGTTGTGGCAAATTAAAATGCAAAAAATAAAACTCAGAAAATTAGTTTTGTTTAAAAATTCGTAGCTTGATCTTTTGCTGAATTTCAGACCTAATAAATGATCAAATCTGGAAATAAAATCTCTTCAGGAATAATTTCCATCATTTTATCTTTCCAATGAGCTATCATGGACCTCATTTGGCGAAGTAAAACTCTATTTATGAGCCTCTAAAGTTGATATATTAAAATTGCCAAAAATCTGGAATTTTTGTTGCTTGGGCTAAAAAAAATAAAATTTTAAATTAAATTCTAATCTTAAATTAGACTATTATATTTAATTAATTAATTCTAATTAATTGAAATTATATTATTCATCTAATTTAGTTATAATCTAATTCTAATTTAAATTTAAATTATTTATTAATTAATTATGATTACATTATTAATTATAAACTAAACTAACTATTTAATAAACTATTTATTAATTAATATTAATCTAACTAATAATTATAATTAACTATTTCTAAAAAACTTAATCTAATTAATTATAATTTAATTTAATTAATTACATTCTATTAATTAATTTAAAATTAATTATTTCAAATATTAAATCTAAATTCTAAAATTAAAATAACTAAATTAACACTAAACTAAACTAACACTAACATACACTAACTTATGCTAATATTAACAACTAACACTACATTATTCCTCTTATACTCACGTGTGAGTGAGTTAAAAGTCAAACAAAGAAATGCATGGGTTATAGCATCACAATCGGCATATCGGAGGTGAGGGCCATCGAGTGTTCTTTAAAAATGTGTTAGTTAAAACCTTTGATGCTATGTAATAAAATGTATCATATGCCTTTGACTTATTTGCAATCGAAGTATCGGAAAATGAAAGCCATCGGGGTTTCTAAAGAATGCATCCTTTGGAAATCCCCGATGCGATGTAATTTTATTTTTTGTTTTTTTTTATTTTTATAAATTATGAAATTACCTAAAGTTTGATTTGTCTAAATAAACTATAGTCAACCACTTTAATGAAGAATAAAAATTAAACTACAACCACTTTAATATTTTGAGTTTTCGATATTAGTAATTTATTTGAAAATAGAAAATTGAAATAAATGACTAAAATCCTGATGCTTTATGATTTGACTGTATAAGTAAAAAAAAATGAAAAATGCTAGTAATAACTAACTATGGGTTAATTTTTAAACTAAATGCATTATTGAACTAATTTAATTAAAAAATGGAATATTGTACATTTTATGCATTTTTAACTCAGGCAACATAAATGATTAGACTTCTAAGAAGTGCCATTTACAAACCAATTGACCAAATGAGGTGAAACAAGCATCAATGAAAAACTTATAAAAAATCGATCGTAACAAGGCAATCAAAACAAGAATCTAAAGAAAATGAAAAAATAACAAAATCGTAGGATAATTAACTTAATAAAAATCCTAAAAGGCATTTAGCCAAAATTTTTATAGAAAGGGCCCCTATTATTTGAAGTGAACAAGTCAAAAATTGGGGGGTTGTGTTTTACCACAACACTACCCTATGTGAAACACAGTTATAACTGGGCTCTCCACAGCTCAACCAGCCAAAACCCCTTTCAGGTGGGCTTGGGATTTCAGCCACTATGTTCCATTGACGTAGCCATGCCATTTGCAGCTACTCAGGTCGATTCATCTCATGCCCAATCTGAAGCTGACAAAGCGAACAAATTCATTGAGTGCATTCAGCACATCTGCCAACAAGTTCATGACATATTGGACAGAGCCAATGCTAAGTACAAGCAACGACATGATCAACATCAGGTACCACACAACTTCTAGGTGGGAGACAAAGTGTGGCTACATTTACAAAAGGAGCACCTCATTGGACCCCACCACAAGCTTCGCCCACTCCGATATGGGTCATACACAATCACCAAGGTTGTAGGGAACAATTCCTTCGAGCTCAGTATTTCCACCATTCCTTAGTCTGCACCCAGTATTCAACGTGGACGGCCTTCGTCCCTACTTCCCACCTCTACTGGACACCTCTGACATTGCAAAACAACTCACACCAACAAAGTTAAACCTAGACTGCATGGAACAAGCCACCACAGATTTTATCATGGACATGCAAATAAAGAAAACTCGCTAACAGAAGATCCGACTGTATTGGGTTGTCAAAGCTGGCCAACTCTTGCACCAAGGCAAGTGGTTCACCAGGAAACAAGTTCAACATAAGTTTCCTCATCTCATGGAGGAACTCAATGCAATGGGGACCATTGATTCCTAAGGGGGGAGGAATGAGCTAGGTGGATATTGGTGGCCACCCGCCTATTGGACTTGGGGCCCCACCATTGTCTCTTTTAGTTTTTTAGTTTCAACACAACTTACTATTTTTAGCAGTTTTTCGGGTCTTGAACTTTTAGAGCTGTTTTGAATCCCTCAATGACGTCTTTTTGGAAAATAGATATTTCTAATGAGGTATGGTACATTTCAAACAAAGATCGTATGCCAAAGTTACATCCCCGGGAAGTTGAAACACCAATTTACCCAAACGGGGCCCATAGTTTTGATGCTTCATCTCCTAGGGTTATAGTTTTGGATGTTTAGGTTTTTCCATTATTTCTAAATAATAAATATGCCCTCGACCCTCATTGTAACACATTTCAGAGGCCTGTAGCCACCACATCTCTTCTTAGAGATAAGTTACTAGTGCCCTAGCTAGTTTATTTCCATTATGTCTGTAAGAAAATTTCAGTTCTTTGATATTGATGAAATGAAGTGTTATTTCAACTGCATATTTGTATTTATGGTTATATGTGTATTTTGTTGCGTTCCTGCATAAATTTGGATCAGTTACACTAACAAAAATAAGGGACTATACTAGTAATATAGGGACCTAATATTCCCCTCTCTTTCAAAAAAGTGTTGTCCTCAATGCTTGACTAGCTCCGGATGCTTCAATATAAAATTATCATCCTCCTATGTATAATCTTTAGTGGTACGTTCTTCCATTTGATGAGATACTCTGAAATTGATCGATTTCGTAGTTTTCGAGTTCTTGTTTCCATCACTGCTTCAGGTTCCAATATGGTTTTCCCTTCCTCATCAAGTTATGAAAATATTGTTTGAACTGGAAGTTTGTCCCCTATAACCTTCTTTAAGAAAAAAACATGGAAAAATAGACACACTCGTGAAGAAGCAGGAAGCTCCAATTTGTATGCCATAGTACCAATCTTTTGCAACACCTTGTAAGGACCGTAGTGCTTTGGCGATACTTTATTATCCTTCTTAGCTTTCTTGAGGGACATTTGTTTGTATGGTTGTAGCCGTAAAAATACCCAGTCTCCTACATCAAAACTTCTCTCACTGCGATGTTGATATGCCTGTTGTTTCATTCGATTTTGTGCCAAATTTAGGTTATCTTTTAAGAGTTGGAGAACTTCTTGTTGATGCTCGATGTGATCTTCCATTTCTTGAACCTTAGAATTTTCTCTTAAAGAATATGTGATGGACGGTGGATGATATCCATGAAGTGCCATAAATGGAGTCATTTTTTCTGCAGTATGGAAGGAAGTGTAATGCCACCATTCAGCGAGGGGTAACCACTTGACCCATTGTGTTTTCTTATCAGATACAAAACAATGAAGATATCCTTCCAAACATTAATTCATTATCTCAGTTTTACCATCAGATTGAGGATGATAAGATGAGCTATGAGCTAGTTGAGTACCCAAACAAGAAAATAATTACTTCCAAAAATTTCCAGTAAAAATGGGATCTCTGTCACTTACAATAATCTTTGGGTTTCCATGTAGCTTTTGAATTGTTTCCATAAATGCAATAGCAACTGTAATTTCTTTAAATAGATGAGATAATGCACAAAAGTGTGCAAACTTGGTAAGTATATCAACTACCACCACGATGCTACTCTTTCCTTCAAACTTAAGTAAACCTATGATAAAATCCATTGAAATCTCCTCCCAAAGTTGACTAGGAGTGGATAAAAGTTGTAGAAGACCCTGGGTCTTAATTGTCTCAACTTTATTTTGCTAGCAAACCAAAATTCCGCCACAAAATTTTGAATATCATATTTAAGGCCATCCCAAAAAAAATATTTCTTCACCCTGTGGTAAGTTTTTAAAAATCCTGAATGTCCTCCTAAAGAAAAGTGTGCAATTCCAAAAGAATCTTTTTCTTTAGTTGGGAATTCTTGCAAATATATAAGTGATCTTTGTACCATAAGGAATCATTTTTCCAACTAAATGTATCATATGTACTAGGATCTTGCTGCAAATTTTGAATGAGTGCCCTTCTTCCATTCATCCCTTGCTTCGGTTATCTAATCTGGTTGGATAATAGAAATGGCGCAAAGCAATGCTTCCACCTCTTCATCCTTTCTTGAGAGTGCATCTGCAACAACATTTAGCTTCCCTTTTTTGTAGATGATTTCAAAGTTATAACCCAACATCTTTGTGACCCATTTTTGCTCCTCTTCTCAAGATAGTCCTTGTTCCAAAAAGTGTTTAAGACTATCATGATCAGTTTTTACCTTTAAGTGTCTTCCCATTAGGTAAGGTTGCCATTTATTTAGTGCATGTAGTATTGCCAACATTTCCATCTCATAAATAACTTTCTATGAATAATTTCCTTTGATTGGACGAATTTCAAAAGAAACGGGTCTTCCTTCTTTCATTAAAACAACACCAATTCCATTTCCTGAGGCACTGCATTCCACAACAAAGATTTTTGTGAAGTCTAGTGTAGCTAAGACTGGTTTAAGGCACATTGCTTCTTTAAGATGTTCAAAGGCCTTAGTTGCTTCAGGAGTCCATGAAAATGCATCTTTCTTCAATAATGTTGTTAGAGGTGCTGCTATTCTCCCATAATTCTTAACAAACTTGCGATAATACCCTGTTAACCCAAGAAATCCTTGCAATTGCTTTATGGTTGTGGGGACTTTCCATTCTTTAATGAATTTAATTTTGTTAGGGTCGACCCTCGTGAGATAAAATATGACCTAGATATTCCACCTTTTTTACTCCAACTAAACATTTGGATGTTTTTGCATATAATTGTTTCTCCTGCAATATTTTGAGCACCCTGTTAGCACTCAGATCTACCTCAGGCTGAAATGAAGTAAAACTCAAGGCTACATCAAACCACGCTCAGCCTCGTAGCTAGCCCTACGAGGACAGGAGAGGGCTCTCTCCGTCAATCTCGAGAAAATAAGCAATAGGATGCGAGATGACTGACGATAGGAACTGATTTTAGGCTAGTAAAGAGATAGGTATGTTTGGTTTTTGGTTTTTTGGGTTTTCGCTGGAGTAATGGGAATACAAAATTTTGGGTCCGGGGATAAGGTCAGACCTTTGCAGAGTTCAAGATGGGGCGAGGTAGGTGATGATCTTGATGCTTCGAAATGGATTTTATGGATAGATTAGACTGATGAGGAGCTGAAGAGGGCAAAGAAGAACTTGGATCCTCTCCAAACAGCAAAAAACATATAGAACTAACTGAATTCAAAGGCCAAGCACTGTAAACAATGGATTCAACCTTAATCACTCATTCAACTTAGTTCAGAAGCATAATGAAACGATGGCATACATTAAACATGAAGAAACTTACAGTAAACAAAGGAGAAACATCATCAAGAACAGAACACCACAAGGATCCCAACAAGTGCCGCAAAACCCCTGATCTTTCTCTAGCCAAAATATGAAAAGTATGTACAATAGTATCAAAAGTATCCCAAGAGTCCAACCTGTAGAATGCCTCAGAAATTACAATATATAGATCACTCTAACCCCTTTCCCCACCTCTAGGGTTCGAATTCCCTCTTCAGGGATCAGTTTCAACCAATTCTAATCATGGAACTACAATCTAGGCAGCTAACAACTTGCCTCTAAAAGAGTGGAAACTGATCCATTACATGATTTTTTACTCATTTGAGAGTGAATATTCTAGAAGAGATAAAAACAAGCCAAAGTTACATATCAAACATGAATTTACATCAAAAAAACCCAAAAATTCTATCCATAAGCAAAACTGGTCCATAATAGGCGAAATACTGAGCTGGCAGCTGAAAATTCAGAAAAATTTCTAGGTGGGTCGCTCCTGAACTGCGTGGGTCGCTCATGTTCCAGGCTGATTTTGAGGTAGTTTCCGGCATCCAAATTGAGCTCATGATAGCTCGTTGGAAAGCCCTGGATGTCTACTTTCCAACCCAAGTAGAATTTCTGAATTTGGAGTTGATTTGACCCTCCAAAACCTCATTCTCCCAGAGGTACTTCCTGCTGGTGTAAAAGGTGGCAGCAAGGTGGTTTTCATGGTGTTTTTGAGCTGTTTGACCATCCAGATTTTGTTGAAATGCTAAGTTGACTTCAGAGGATGCATAATTAACCATGAAAAATCCAAAAATGTAAAAATCTCCTCCAGCAAGTGTCTCAAAAAATGCGAGCGCATGAGCGCGCGACCCACGTAGCTGCAAAACCTGTTTTTAAGACCAAAAATTTGAAAATGACAAAATTTTCTCCGAATTTGCCCAAATTCGGAGCGGAGGTCCTCCATCATGTGTCTTGCTCATTCAATGAAGCCTCGGCCAAAATCCGGAGGGGATCAGGCCTTTTTCGCCGTTGAAGTGCCTTGCGCAACCTCCTCTTCATGATCTTCATCCTCGCTTTGCAAACATGCATGCGAGCCCAGTAATGGCCTTTCATGTGGCGAAGCATGTCTTTGTCTCGGTTGGCCTTCGCCAACAGCTTCTCCAGATGTATATTTACCCGCGTGAGTACAATATCTCTGTCAGCTGGTGTCATGTCACCGGGTCTCTTTCGATTCCACTGTCTGTCCTCACGGATTTGGCGCACCTCATAAAATGTGAGCTCATCCTCGAGCTGTTTGTTGCGCTGCTCCAAATAGTTAATCACCCACTGAGCCTTCTGCAATTGGTCTTTCAGCTGGTCATTCTCGGCCCTTTGCTCCCGGATGACTTCCCTCAGCTTCGAGCTAGGAGAGCCCGTATCAACATCAATGATCGTCATCTCTGTCCCGGCCTCCCGATGGGCCCTCATCATGCATGGGCCTCTTGCCCTGCCTTGTACCCGTACTCCGCATCAAGAAGAAAGAGACTTTTCCACATCACGTGGAGATAATATACTCGTCGTGTTGCCGCAAATAAGGCTCTTGCCTCGCTGATATGTCTGAACCAAAGGAGTGATGATATGCTCAACCTCAAGCATGTCCGGCTGGTGTGAGGGCTCTCCTGCATCATAAACTGCCTCGGGAGGCTGCTGTGGCACTCTGAAAAAGTCTCTAGAAATGAAATCCTCCTAAGTGATGCCCTGCTCTGCCAACTGATGAGACACCAAGATTTTGATCAAAGCGAAATGATATATACTCCTGTACTGCTGCACTGGGCTCGTCTTCTTCTGCACAAATGTAACCATCCTCTCTATGTTGCGGTGTATGAAATACAGAATATTCATCATACGCACCCTTTTGAAGTGCATCAGCAAACGAACATGATATGAGAAAAGACGAACATACCTGCCCTCACAACTAAAATACTGAATGATGAGCCTCATGAGTGGTGCATACTCATCTCTCAAGAATCTGAATGGAAAAACTCTGCTCAAGTAAGCCACGTATCCAGTTTTAATGTATGGCTCATAGTGAAATTTCTCTAACTGCTTACCCTTGCTCCATTCCTCGCCTATGTTCGATATGCCAGTAGCTTGAGCAATAGTCAAAGGTGATACAATGAAATCAACCCCAGCAAGGTTTACCCGATCACCATGTAAATGAAGAACAAACAGTCGTGCTAATTCACGATGAGGTCGGGTTTGTACAACCATCTCACAAAATCTGAAACATGACAAGAATCGAAAACAATCCATAGCTAATGGACATGCCTGCAACCGAGCCAAAGAAGTAGGCTCCTCTCTGCGATGATCACCACTTCTATTTTCTCTGCTGGAACCCCGTGGCACATTACCTTCAGCCACCGAATCACTGCCTGACCCTGGCTCATATTCTGACTCTGTCTCTGACATATCTCTGATCAAGCTTTTGGCAATGTGTATACTGATATGAATGCAGTGAAAGCAAAATTAGGATGTATGTTTTAACACCCAACCAATATTCCCACTGTCAAAGCACCATCAAGGAATCAAATCATGGATAAAATCTCAGCTTTAAAAGGACTGAAAAAGGCAGCATCTCTGTTTTGAATGCAAATGAAATTTTGACCAAATAGGAGCAGGCAACCTTCAAAAGTTTGAACTCATCTAGTCAAAGGAGAGCATGGCATTAATAGTAATATCTTTGTCTATGAGTAATGACCATAAAGGTTTCAATGGGCCATTTGAAACAAAGACATGAGCATATTTTTACATTGGGCAATGTGACTCATTACAAACATAGGCAATGTGACTCAAAGGGTTTAAACATGGTATAACAATAGCAATGGTTGCAGTGGTATAATGGGTATGAGAGCAAATTGATTTTGATGTTATATGGAAGGCTGGCCATATCACTGCCTTAAGATAGCAAACACATTCTTTCCACCATTCATTTTCATTTCAAACCCTGAAAACAATAATACTATGACTGTGGGGTTTTAAATCCTTCATTTGAATATTGGAAACCCCCCATGATGCCACAAATGCATTGAAAAACATCAAACAATGGATAGAAACCTGTTTGAAGGTAGCTTGAGTCGATTCCAAGCCAAACTGGGCGCGCAAACTAAATTTCAAAACCCTGTGTCTGCGTGGGTCGCGCAGGCTCTGCGTGGGTCGCGCAGCCCAGGTGGGTTGCGCACCTGCAAACCTACACTGCTGAACTGACTCTGCGTGGGTCGCGCAGCCCAGGTGGGTCGCTCTCCCTCAACGTGGGTCGCGCAGCCCCAAAACTCTGTCCACGCACTTCAAAACTCTGAAATCGGCCCTCCACTTTGCAAACATGATTTGGGAGCTATGAAATTGGTTCAAATGAAACTTGTTTGGCTTTTATACAGGTCACAAATATCTTCACAATCAGATTTTATTTCAAATCAAACTTCAAACCCATATTACAAATGTTTTTTGTAATTTCACTTTTGGCTTTTCAAATACAAACTTCCTTTGGCCTTTTTGAGGTCGATACTAATGATTTTGCTGTCTTCTTGCAGGGATATGGCTATCTTGTCTAGAGAAAAGACCAGGGGTCTGCTTTTGACAATGTATTCATGGCGGAACAATTACAATTTATTACAAAATGATAATGACAAATTTCTAGTTCCAAAACAGAGTTTGGACTAGAAATATATTTTTTTTTTAAATGCTGATGATAATAAAATAAAAATCACAAGTGCTGGACTTTCCTCACCTTGCAGGCTTTATGACTAGTATATAAATGACTCAAAAACCCTAGACACCAAGACCTAGGACACTTATTGACATTTTTAAAGACCATATATATAATGACAATAACTATGAATAATTTTTTGAGGAAAAGTTTTTTTTTTAAAATAGCGCTGCAGGTATAAACATGAGGAAACATAGGACGACAGACCCCTTCGTCAGTTCATGGCATGATCCTAGTGAAATGCAACGAAGTGGAACAAGCGAGACACCTAATAATGAATATGAAAAAGACAAAATGATCACTGATGGAGGGCTGCAAGGACCGACTCTAACATTGGCTCCAATGGGGATGGTGGCTCCATGGAGATGCCAAGAACAGCAGATCTCTGGGGGAGTCAGACAGTGCCTCTCATCCATTGGGCGATGGAATCATTATTTGAACGGATAACCCAAAACCTTTGACACATTTATTGAATGAAAACTTGACTGAAAACTGACTGAAACTTGACTCAAACCGACTCGATGGCAAACTGAAATAACTTGAAAAAACTAACTCAACAGACACAAATGACTCATGACTGACTTAAAACAAGACTTTACAAAGCTTTTGGAAAAAAGGCAGCAATCCATCAAGATTTGGAATCATGATGACAACCACCTGCATACTAATGAAATATGTACAATCATGTATAGTGGGATTTCCAATGTAACCAAACCAGTAGATGCCCTCTTGACTGATTCTCCCGATCAGATCTCCTGGTCAACAATACAAACTGATAATTGGGCATCCAAAAACATAGCTGACCATGATCTCCTTCATCACTGAACACTTCAATAATCACTTTCACTGCTGACTGTAACAAATCTACCATTGGATCCTGAAAAACATGAAGATTTACCTCCTGCTGAAGAAACAAGGTGTCTTTCTCTTCTGATTCTGATCTGTCTTCATCATGTACTTCAGTAATAATATGTTCCTGGGCTTGAAAAAATTCTGAACATGTAGATGAGCAGCTCTCCTCTTGAGAAAAAATTTCAACACATGAAACATATGAAGAAGAAACTGAATGGAAATCCTGAATGTTTTGATCTTCTATAGTATGAATGTACTGTAGGTCATCTTCATATGATATGACAGTCAGATTATCATGGTCCTCATTGCATTCATCAATCATGAGAAAAGCAACTTTAGATGATTCTTGAAACCCAAACATGACATTCCTATCATCTACCATAAATTCATCCAAAGGAACTGTTTCACTTACTTGAACACAGATTTCATCTCGTTGTTCATGAACTGACTGAATTACTTCTTTCTAAAAGCTGTGTTCTAATGAACTGAAAACATTTGAATCCATACCTTTGTTTTCTTCTTTCCGGATGATCTCAACAGCAGAATTCTCCTTGATGGGTTTCAGCACAAGATATGCTTGGTCATCACAATCTGAATGTAGATCTGAAATAGCTGGCTGGTCATTATCACAATCTGAAACTGAAACTTGAGTTCCCGGCATGCTGTCTTCTTCTGTGGGCAGATCTGAAATGACACTTTCTCTTTCATCACTTTCAACCATATAGACATCTTCAACCTGCTGATCTATAAAGCTGCTTACAGGACTGTCATCCATTTCATAAAAGGAAGAAGTTCCACCATCACCTTCTTGACCATGTGCACACTGCAGATCTGCGTTAACTTGAGCTGGAACATGACCTTTCAATAGCTGATCTATCTCATCTTCAGATAGAGGAGATAATACCTTTTGTTTTCTTTTGCTCAAACAGTGATTGTCTTCATTGATTTCAAGTGAAGGAGTGTACTGATTCTCCTCATACTGCTGATCCATTTCATGTAATTCCTGTTCACTGTCAAGATGCAAAATTCCTTCATCTTCCACCACACTAAGATCTTGATCCTGCTGCAAATTTTCATGATCGTCTTTATGCTGCTGAAATGGATTTTCATACAGGGCTTCCATGATCTCATCATCCATGAAATTATCATCTTCATAATATTCCTCAAGACTTTCAATAAAACTAGAAACATGTTTGCAACAGTAATGAACTAAATTTAACAATGGATAAGATGTTTGATATCTTTCAATGAACAGGGCATGAAAATCCTTTAAACAATACATACAGGCCAGTGGAAAATTTTCATACCAATATTGGGCTTCACCTTCCAGAGTGGCTAGGAATATCTTCATCAAACAATCTTCAGGAAAAGCCACCTTCAACTTGCGAATATGCATGTGAAATCTAATCAGATGTAAAGCAGCATCTTTCTTACCATCATCGTTAAACGTAGGAAGATTCCTGGACCAATCTACCTTGGGCATCTTATTCGGAAAACCTGGAATGTGATCTCGGCTCATGGGAGCGTATCTTCTTGTGATTCGGTCCATCTTGAAAATCTCACAGCTACTGATCTCCCCGCAGTGAAGTCACCATGAAGCATCGATTTCTGGATTGTTCAGTGAATGTAGTCGCCGGTGAATGATTTCAGCCTTGCGATGTCTGACCGTTGTTCACCATCAACGATCAGATCTGAACTTGATACATGTACTGGGGCAATTTACAAGTTAAATACTACGATTACAAGTTATACCGGAGATCGACTGAAGCAGCGTTTATCTACTTCGCCGATGCATAGCAACAACGTTTCGAAGGCTACCTGGCGTGTCTTCAGACTCCGTCTATAACAAGCAAACGTTTTGAGTTTTTCCCCAGTATGGTCGCCACTATGTTAGCACTCAAATCTACCTCAGGCTGAAATGAAGTAAAACTCAAGGCTACATCAAACCACGCTCAGCCTCGTAGCTAGCCCTACGAGGACAGGAGAGGGCTCTCTCCGTCAATCTCGAAAAAATAAGCAATAGAATGCGAGATGACTTACAATAAGAACTGATTTTAGGCTAGTAAAGAGATAGGTATGTTTGATTTTTGGTTTTTTTTGGGTTTTCGCTGGAGTAATGGGAAAACAAATTTTGGGTCCGGGGATAAGGTCAGACCTTTGCAGAGTTCAAGCTGGGGCGAGGTAGGTGATGATCTTGATGCTTTAAATTTGATTTATGGATAGATTAGACCGACGAGGAGCTGAAGAGGGAAAAGAAGAACTTGGATCCTCTCCAAACAGCTGAAAACATATAGAACTAACTGAATTCAAAGGCCAAGCACTGTAAACAATGGATTCAACCTTAATCACTCATTCAACTTAGTTCAGAAGCATAATGAAATGATGGCATACATTAAACATGAAGAAACTTACAGTAAACAAAGGAGAAACATCATCAAGAACATAACACCACAAGGATCCCAACAAGTGCCGCAAAACCCCTGATCTTTCCTTAGCCAAAATATGAAAAATATGTACAATGGTATCAAAAGTATCCCAAGAGTCCAACCTCTCCAACCCCCGAAAAGGATTGAGAAATTACAATATATAGAGCACTCTAACACCTTTCCCCACCTCTAGGGGTCGAATTCCCTTTTCAGGGATCAGTTTCAACCAATTCTAATCATAGAACTACAATCTAGGCAGCTAACCACTTGCCTCTAAAAGAGTGGAAACTGATCCATTACATGATTTTTTACTCATTTGAGAGTGAATCTTCTAGAAGAGATAAAAACAAGCCAAAGTTACATATAAAACATGAATTTACATCATAAAAACCCAAAAATTCTATCCATAAGCAAAACTGGTCCATAATAGGCGAAATACTGAGCTGGCAGCTGAAAACTCAGAAAAATCTCTAGGTGGGTCGCTCCTGAACTGCGTGGGTCGCTCATGTTCCAGGCTGCTTTTGAGGTAGCTCCCGACATCCAAATTGAGCTCATGATAGCTCGTTGGAAAGCCCTGGATGTCTACTTTCCAACCCAAGTGGAATTTCTGAATTTGGAGTTGATTTGACCCCTCAAAACTTCATTCTCCCAGAGGTACTTCCTGCTGGTGCAAAAGGTGGCAGCAAGGTGGTTTTCATGGTGTTTTTGAGCTGTTTGACCATCCAGATTTTGTTGAAATGCTAAGTTGACTTCAGAGGATGCATAATTAACCATGAAAAATCCAAAAATGTAAAAATCTCCTCCAGCAAGTGTCTCAAAAAATGCGAGCGCATGAGCGCGCGACCCACGTAGCTGCAAAACCTGTTTTTTAGACCAAAAATTTGAAAATGACAAAATTTTCTCCGAATTTGCCCAAATTCGGAGCGGAGGTCCTCCATCATGTGTCTTGCTCAGTCAATGAAGCCTCGGCCAAAATCCGGAGTGGATCAGGCCTTTTCCGCCGTCGAAGTGCCTTGCGCAACCTCCTCTTCATGATCCTCATCCTCGCTTTGCAAACATGCATGCGAGCCCAGTAATGGCCTTTCATGTGGCGAAGCATGTCTTTGTCTCGGTTGGCCTTCGCCAACAACTTCTCCAGATGTATATTTACCCGCGTGAGTACAGTATCTCTGTTAGCTGGTGTCATGTCACCGGGCCTCTTTCGATTCCACTGTCTGTCCTCACGGATTTGGCGCACCTCATAAAATGTGAGCTCATCCTCGAGCTGTTTGTTGCGCTGCTCCAAATAGTTAATCACCCACTGAGCCTTCTGCAATTGGTCTTTCAGCTGGTCATTCTCGGCCCTTTGCTCCTGGATGACTTCCCTCAGCTTCGAGCTAGGAGAGCCCATATCAACATCAATGACTGTCATATCGGTGTCCCGGCCTCCTGATGGGCCCTCATCATGCATGGGCCTCTTGCCCCTGTCTTGTACCTGTACCTGCACTGAAGAAGAAAGCGAGACCCTTTCCACATCACGTGGAGATAATACTCGTCGTGTTGCTGCAAATAAGGCCCTGTGGCCTCGCTGATATGTCTGAACCAAAGGAGTGATAAAATGCTCAACCTCAAGCATGTCCGGCTGGTGTGAGGGCTCTCCTGCATCATGAACCGCCTCGGGAGGCTGCTGTGGCACTCTGAAAAAGTCTCTAGAAATGAAATCGTCCCAAGTGATGCCCTGCTCTGCCAACTGATGTGACACCAAGATTTTGATCAAAGCGAAATGATATATACTCCTGTACTGCTGCACTGGGCTCGTCTTCTTCTGCACAAATGTAACCATCCTCTCTATGTTGCGGTGTATGAAATACGAAATATTCATCATACACACCCTTGTGAAGTGCATCAGCAAACGAACATGATATGAGAAAAGACGAGCATACCTGCCCTCACAACTAAAATACTGAATGATGAGTCTCATGAGTGGTGCATACTCATCTCTCAAGAATCTGAATGGAAAAACTCTGCTCAAGTAAGCCACATATCCAGTTTTAATGTATGGCTCATAGTGAAATTTCTCTAACTGCTTACCCTTGCTCCATTCCTCGCCTATGTTCGGTATGCCAATGGCTTGAGCAATAGTCAAAGGTGATACAATGAAATCAACCCCAGCAAGGTTTACCCGATCACCCTGTAAATGAAGAACAAACAGACGTGCTAATTCACGATGAGGTCGGGTTTGTACAACCATCTCACAAAATCTGAAACATGACAAGAATCGAAACAATCCATAGCTAATGGACATGCCTGCAACCGAGCCAAAGAAGTAGGCTCCTCTCTGCGATGATCACCACTTCTATTTTCTCTGCGGGAACCCCGTGGCACATTACCTTCGGCCACCGAATCACTGCCTGACCCTGGCTCATATTCTGACTCTGTCTCTGACATATCTCTGATCAAGCTTTTGGCAATGTGTATACTGATATGAATGTAGTGAAAGCAAAATTAGGATGTATGTTTTAACACCCAACCAATATTCCCACCGTCAAAGCACCATCAAGGAATCAAATCATGGATAAAATCTCAGCTTTAAAAGGACTGAAAAAGGCAGCATCTCTGTTTTGAATGCAAATGAAATTTTGACCAAATAGGAGCAGGCAACCTTCAAAAGTTTGAACTCATCTAGTCAAAGGAGAGCATGGCATTAATAGTAATATGTTTGTCTATGAGTAATGACCATAAAGGTTTCAATGGGCCATTTGAAACAAAGACATGAGCATATTTTTACATTAGGCAATGTGACTCATTACAAACATGGGCAATGTGACTCAAAGGGTTTAAACATGGTATAACAATAGCAATGGTTGCAGTGGTATAATGGGTATGAGAGCAAATTGATTTTGATGTTATATGGAAGGCTGGCCATATCACTGTCTTAAGATAGCAAACACATTCTTTCCACCATTCATTTTCATTTCAAACCCTGAAAACAATAATACTATGACTGTGGGGTTTTAAATCCTTCATTTGAATATTGGAAACCACCCATGATGCCACAAATGTGTTGAAAAACATCAAACAATGGAGAGAAACCTGTTTGAAGGTAGCTTGAGTCGATTCCAAGCCAAACTGGGCAACCAACGAGCTGCACGTAGTTCTGCGTGTCGCGCAGCTCGCCGATCACCGGCACGCCGGTCGCGCACCTGCAAACCTACAGTGCTGAACTGACTCTGCGTGGGTCGCGCAGCCCAGGTGGGTCGCTCTCCCTCAACGTGGGTCGCGCAACCCCAAAACTCTGTCCACGCACTTCAAAATTCTGAAATCGGCCCTCCACTTTGCAAACACGATATGGGAGCTATGAAATTGGTTCAAATGAAACTTGTTCGGCTTTTATACATGTCACAAATATCTTCACAATCAGATTTTATTTCAAATCAAACTTCAAACCCATATTACAAATGTTTTTGTAATTTTCACTTTTGGCTTTTTCAAATACAAACTTCCTTTGGCTTTTTTGAGGTCGATACTAATGATTTTGTTGTCTTCTTGCAGGGATATGGCTATCTTGGCTAGAGAAAAGACCAGGGGTCTGCTTTTGACAATGTCTTCATGGCGGAACAATTACAATTTTTTACAAAATGATAATGACAAATTTCTAGTTCCAAAACAGAGTTTTGGACTAGAAATATATTTTTTTTTAAATGCTGATGATAATAAAATAAAAATCACAAGTGCTGGACTTTCCTCACCTTGCAGGCTTTATGACTAGTATATAAATGACTCAAAACCCTAGACACCAAGACCTAGGACACTTATTGACATTTTTAATGACCATATATATAATGACAATGACTATGAATAATTTTTTGAGGAAATATTTTTAAAATAGCGCTGCAGGTATAAACATGAGGAAACATAGGACGACAGACCCCCTCGTCAGTTCATGGCATGATCCTAGTGAAATGCAACGAAGTGAAACAAGCGAGACACCTAATAATGAATATGCAAAAGACGAAATGATCACTGACGGAGGGCTGCAAGGACCGACTCTAACAT